>LAEG01001484.1:0-41316 GCA_001455585.1 Diplodia scrobiculata
CAGCAACAGCAACAGCAACAGGGCGATGAGGGATTGGCGGACTCGATGATTCGGACGGTTGTGGCGAGCGGGAATGATGCGTTGAACTTGCTGTTCGAGGCGGCGACGAGGGAGGGCGCGGTGGCGTCGTCGGGTAGAGAGGGGGCATATTCGTTGGATGGCGCGGCGGTGGGACACGGCGAGCCCGTCACGTATGCGACGCCCGGCTCGAGCATGTCCATCAGTCCGGGGCTGTTGGTGCCGAATGCGGTCCAGCTGTCGGCGGCGTCGGAGGATGTGTTGGATCTGTGGAAGTGCTGCCGGTTCGTGCGGATGGGCTGGTTCACGGCGAGGGAGGCGGTGACCTATGTTGACTTGTAAGTTGGCCTGATGATGATGGCGTTTGGTGTGCGAGCTGACTGCTTCTGCAGGTTCTTCCAGAACCTGTCACCTCTATCGCCGATCCTTACGGATTACTATGCGGATCACTCGAAGCATTACGAGCTTGTTACGAAAGAACCGTTCCTTTGCTGCACCATCCTGGCGCTATCTTCACGCTACCATGTGCTGCCTGGCGTCGGCGGCGCGTCTCGGGGATACTTCATCCACCATCGCCTCTGGGAGCATTGCCAACACCTTATCCTACGCATCATGCTTGGCCAAGAAAAGAGCTCGACAGCCAAGACGCGAACAGTAGGATCAATCGAAGGGCTCCTTCTTCTCTCGGAGTGGCACCCACGTGCTCTTCACTTCCCGCCCGCTTCGGATGGATGGGATGCGGGACTCGTTGCCATCGACCCGAATGCGGACGATGAGCCAACGAGCCCTGAAGGGATACCGACCGCATCGAATCGATGGCTTGAGGATGTGATTGAGCCGGCACGTCGATCGGACCGTATGAGCTGGATGCTTCTTGGGTGCGGCTTGTCTCTTGCCCATGAGCTTGGTATATTCGAACAAGAAGAGAGTACGAAGAAAGCAGCACACCACGAGGAGTGGCTGGAAGCGAAGAGGAAGGCTGCGCGCTATTCCCGAGCGAGGAAGCTGCTGTATGTTTTTGTTGAACAGCTCGCTTCCCGGATTGGCTGCACTTCAATGATCCCGCAAAGTTTGAGCCACACAGTCCTTGGGAGATCATTTGCCGGAGAAGTTTTTCCTGGAGCAAACCACTCGGAGGCATTTGTATCTGCATGGATTGAGCTCACGAAGCTTGTCAAGTCCGCTTCAGATATGCTCTTCCCGTCTGCTTCCTTTACAAAGCAACTTCTTCGGAGCGGGCGGTACATCGGATTACTAGAGCACTTCCAGCCCCTCTTGTCCCGATGGCATGGCAGATATCTTGATTCACAAAGTAAGTCGTCTCCACATTGAACCAACGGCTCTTGCTAATGATGACAGGGCTTGGAGACGTCCTCCAAGACATGCTCGCCATCGAATACCAATTCGTCCGCATCTTCATCAACTCCCTCGGCATGCAAGCCGTCGTCGAGCGCACCCTCGACGAAGCCGACGACTTCAACCCCTCCAACCCGACCGCCGCCGCCAACGACCCGCCGCCGCACCCCATCCGCCCGCTCTCGGTCGACTCGACCGACTACCACTTCATCCAGGAAGTCGTCGACGGCAGCTGCTCGATCCTGCGCAAGGTCATCAAGCTCGCCGAGGCCAACCTGCTGCGCTTCGCGCCGGTGCGCATCTACCTGCACATCACGACGTCGGCCATCTACCTGATCAAGGGGCTCAGCTTGGGCGTCTGGAACACCAAGCTGCCCGCCTCGCTCGACGTGCTCGACCGCGGCATCCAGGCGCTGCGCTCCGGCACCCTCGACGACATGCACCTCGCCTCGCGCTTCGCCACGCTGCTCGAGGTCCACGTCGCCCGCCTGCGCCGCAGCTTCGTCGTCTCGTCGCGCCCGCCGCGCTTGGCCGGGTCGCGCCCG
Source organism: Diplodia scrobiculata (assembly GCA_001455585.1). Lineage (NCBI taxonomy): Eukaryota > Fungi > Ascomycota > Dothideomycetes > Botryosphaeriales > Botryosphaeriaceae > Diplodia > Diplodia scrobiculata. The sequence continues at coordinate 1,920 of LAEG01001484.1, forward strand.
CCGTCGGCCGAGAGGGCAGCGGCGGCGGCGGCTGGTGGTCCGTCGGGGCAGGCTGCTGCTGCTCCTGCTGCTGCTCCTGCGGTGACGACGGTGACTCTGGAGCCCGAGGAGCAACAGCCGCAGTACGGTGGTCAGCAGTTTGGCGACGACGGGCTGGATATGGATGCACTTGGGACGCCGGGCGCTGCGGGGGTGGCGGCGTCCGAGGACGATTGGCTGGCGCTGCCGTTTGATCCGTCCATGGCTCCGTTTGGAGCGAATGGCTCGGGGATACAGAAGTTTCCGGGGCTGGATAATGGCATGTTGAGTTTCTTGTGGAACTTGCCTTCATGAGTCGGGACGACTTGGGGAACCATGCAAGAATAGAAAAGAGATCAGAAACAACGAACAGCACACTTTCCACCTAGTCTGGTCTTCGCCGTATAACGTCCCGAACCGCTGAACCGACGCATTAATAATAGCTTTGATTCTAATAATATCAACCGGACCCCTCGTAACCAAAAAGGCGGGTCAACGGGATCTCCCGCCCGGCGCTTTTCCCGAATAGGCAAGCAACCAAAAAAAAATTTCCGACGAGTCCATCTCCACCCTGCGCTCTCAACAACTCAAGACTCAACAAGACAAAAGAGATGGTTGTCTCCGCTCCCAGAATCGAACTAGGGACCTTTTGATGGCAACAGATATTACAGTCAAACGTGATAAACCAACTACACCAAGCGGAGGAACAGAGGCGGTGGACCGCCTGTGCCTGGGATGATTGATGAGGAAGTTTTGGGGCGGTGGGTTTATGAAGCAAAGTCAAGAAGCAACGGGCAGAGCTTGGCTGATGCTCAGAACATGGCAAGTGGTCCTCGTGCTGCATCAAAAGGGACAACGAAGCACTGCCCGGGAAATCTACAGAGTCCAAGGATGTTGTCGGCACCAACACGTTTTAATTCTTACCTGGATCATCTTTTCCTCCGGGAGTTTTGCAAGCTGTGCATGGAAGTCTTCAGCCCAACTACACATATATTGTAGCCACCAGATGGCATTTTCTCCGCCCGCGTCGGACTCGAGCAGTGTACGCCTACGATCTCTGCCTTAAGCTTTTTTCCAGACAGATCGTGTGGTTGGTTTCCATCCGCAGAAGGAAGGAAGCGTGCAAAATGTATTCGATATCGGTTGCTTCTTCTACGCGTCCTCCGTCTTGGACGTGTCGACGTTGACAACAATGACAGGTCTGAATATTTAATCTTTTGTGAGCACGAACCTCCCGGATACATTTCTAAAAGCATGAGGCCCGAGAGAGTATGCGCCCCTGCCCGTATATTCATAATTCATGTCATGGTCAAGACCAAGTTCGTTCGTGCCCTGAGGACTTCCCGAAGTCAATGAACCTCTGCACGCCGCAAGCACCCGACGAGAGAAGGGATCGGCCGGTCCCAGCCCTTACATCATCCGTTCACCGTTTTCGATATTCCTAATGTGCCGCATGCAAGGCCCCGGGGGGCAGTTCCATCCTTCCTCGGTGAACTCGTCGATCTCCTTCTCTACACGGCTCGTTGTGTCTCTGTATGGGGGCCGTTTGCACCGTTCGCATGCCCGACGATCGATGCACAGTGCTGCAGGCAGACACAACCCCACACAGACAAGTCGGATAGTCGGGCTCGCATTGACTTCTTCCTTTTTCCTACCGCGCACAGCGGTGGGTCGCAAAATCACTGCTCCTTCACAGACCTAATTGAGTGAAAGACTTCTCGCCTACCAGCACGAGTAGTGTAAGCAGACATCCTGACATTGTTTTGAGCCCTGCAAGGCCTAAGATGAGGATACGTCTTTCCATGAGAAGCATGAAACAGTGTAAACTTTTAACGTCTGTGATCCATTGTAGGCAGAACCGCCGATCTACCATCATACCGAATTGCGCCATAACAACATCAGCTGAGGTGTAACTGCCCCCATTATACCTTCGTGTTGATTAATGTTAAAGTCCTCAAAATATTGGCCAGCTGAGACGACAATGCATCCCTGCGCGGCCACCATTCAGCAATGAGACTCTGAAAAGAGGCAGCACTTAAAAATACTCAAGTGGCAGGAGTTTTCTGCAAAACTCAACAACATCGACAAACTCAATCGTCCCATCCATCAACACAATTGCCCTCTACCTCTTTTTTCGTCAAGTAACGGTTTCAATAACAACTCTTAATTTACCAACACTTTCAACATGCACGCTTTCCAGAGCCTCTGTTACTTCCTTTCCGCCGTCAATGCAGTGGCGGTCCCCATCGTCCCCGACAACCCTTTCAACACGACCCCGAAACTCGAAGCTCGGACCGTCCCGCATAACCCTTTCTCCACGTCGCAAGCGCTTGAAGCCCGCACCGTCCCGAACAACCCTTTCTCACCTCCGGGACTCGAGGCACGTACTGTTCCGAACAACCCTTTTACTACGAGCTCGGCATTCACGACTCCTCGCTCTGGGACATACACCACCGATCCAGGCCTCAACAAAAGCCAAAGCCAATTGAAAGTTGTTGCGGGAACGGGGCGGCCCCACGTGGCTTCTGCGTCTCGTAGCCGTATCGACTGTTGGTCGTAGAGGTAATTGATGAGAACATCGATGTGACGCCCGCATTCCTCGCTGTACTCTTCCGAGTGTTGGGCTCTGCAGCCGTTTGGACTATTCTTGTACAATTCGAGCTTGTCCTTGTGGTGGTAAAGGTCTCGGAAGGGATACACATAGACACCTTGGTCAAGAGAGTTGACTTCCTCCGAACTTACTAAAAACTTCTGATCCGGCTCGTCTGTGGAATTTTGAAACTAGATGACGGCTTTCAAAGCGTTGAGGAGTATCGGAGAGTGGATGTGCAATACGAAACGACCCAAGATGTCACCATTGCTCAGCTGGCCGTCGTACTCGTATTGCCCGTCCCTCTTCGCCTGGCCAAGGAATAGTCTCCGAACTTCGTGGATGATTGACTTCTGCTTCCCCGATCCCTCCTGAAAATGGTAGCCCGGAGGTTTCTCGCATGTCACCGCTCGCAAATACGTCGGGTAAGATGAGCCGTCTTGCTGGTAGAGCTGGATAGCGTACGATACGTCGTAGTCGACCGTTGGTACGGGCTCTTGCTCTTTCTCGTCAGCCTCCTCATTTGCTGTTTGTTCGGCCTTTTTATTCCGGATATCCGTCAGGATCCCGTCCAGGATGCCCTCTTTTCCCCCAAATTCGATTGTGATCTTCCATCCAGGCTGGACCATCTGCTCCCAGGACTCGACCAGGATACACGTCTTCTCAGGCTCCAGGCTCATGATTGCGACTGTGTTGTTACAGCCGGTAGCCTCGTCAAATTGGTCGATGTACCACTGATGCATGTAGATGTCTACGAATACCCTCTTGATCAGCGCTTTCATGTCCTGTATTCACCCGAGTCAGAGACAAGTCGGAGGCGAAACGGAGAACTACTTACATCCCATGCCTTGCAAGCATCATACGGAAATATCCATCTTGTACCAATGGGATCAACAAAAACGAGCGGAGCTGCTGCTGTTTCAACTTTGTTTGATGCCTGTTTGCTCTCGTTGGAAACGTCATTTTGGTCCAGCGCAATTGCCCTCCGTGTGTCTGTGACATCATCTCTAAGGCACTTAAAGTAGCCCGGGGGCGCCGAACTCATTTCCGCTGGTGCTACTATCAACTATCAGCGAGCGAACAGCATACTTTGGCGTACACCAACCTTTCTCTTCCTTCACGGCGGAGCCAATCAGAGAATCTTCTTGAGCCATGTTTGGAACCAGCAACATGCCGGATTTCTCGTGGATATGTGCCAGTCTTTTCAGCCGAAGCCGGCGAACGACGAAGTAAGCGGCTTGCTTATGGGCAAAGACAAATTCACGTTCACAGGAATTTGAACCCTGTCCCGGCCTTAAAATAGACGCAGGCAGCCGTTTCCGTGAAGGATAAAATCCACAGAGATGCGCACTACCCTTGGTTCAGACTGCACGCGAGTAAGACGACGGTGAAGCCATTTTCGCCCCCACGCAATAGCGCGTGTTCGAATGGGGCCGAATTGCTGCATCCCCTTTCAACTGCTATCCATCATCAAAACGGACAGGATGAAGAAAGAGCTTGCAGAGGTCTACAAGAAACTTTTTGTATTCCTCTGGGAGGCGGCAAAGTGGTTTACGAAACCCGCTTACTGCAGACTTCTGAACAGCTTTAACCAAGCCATTCTCAAGGAGAGAAAGGCAGCGGAAGACGGCATAATCTCCGCCATCAGCAAGATCAGGCAGATGGGCGAGCAAGAGGGCTTGCGTTGGACGAGCGATATCAAAGACACCACCCACGACGTAAACGACCGCTTGAAAGAGATGGGCAGCGCGTTCCAAAGCATGGAAGCCAAGGTGGATGAGTGCCGAGCCGAGTCGCGCTGCACTCAGCAGCAGCTCCTGGCCATGGGCCGGAACATGCTGCACCTTCTCGAGCAAAACTTCAGGAAGATGGATTGGGAAGCGCAAGGTGTGAAGCTCTCGGCCTCGTCTGAAAATGCAGTTTATTGACCACCAGCTTTAGTGCAACATCAGAGCTATACACGCCTTATGGCGAAGCAACTACTGGAAGCAGTGCCTGTTGACACGCCGGGAGAAGGAAGTGATGGAGGTGACGATGGTCAAGGCCTGTCCAGAACCGATGTTGATGCGCATTGCAGGAAGTTGGACAAGTTCATCCACGGCACCGACGGCATCGCAATCGTAGAAGAGGGACGGATCCTACTGGCGGACCCAGTCATCGTCGACAGGCTGGGATCCTGGGCCGCGAATGCGGCAACACAATCTCAAAAGCTGTGGCTGGAATTCCCGTGTGAGCTGCAGGAAGACACGAGCGCCAGGATGGCTGCATTGGGCATCATCTTGACCGCGGCTCAGGCGGACGCTCCATTCATCTCGTACATGCCCAAGCGGCCAAATGAAGCGGATATCCCGCGGGGGCAGTGTGTAGAAGACGCCGGTCTGTTGTCGGTCGTCTTTTGTCTGATACGCCAACTGCTCCGGTTCAGGCCGAAGGACGACTCGTTCAAACTGCAAAGCGACACCATGGAGCAGCTCGACGGCAGCATGAAGTGTTGGAAGGCTGCGCTAAGTCTGCTTGGTGACTTGCTCAGGCACACGACGAGCCTCCGCTACTGCATCATCCATGGGATGAATGATTTCGAGTCGGAAGACTCCGAGGGCATGTGCAGTGAGTTGGTCAAGTTGCTAGTGGACCACTCCGGGAAAGGGAGGTTTCCGTTCAGCATCCTGTTCACGACGAGCGGCCAATCGAGGATCTTGTATGACTTTATACCGTGGGATGACAGAGCTCGAACGGAGATTTCGATGCGCGCAATCGAGAGAAAGGGTCAAGTGTTCGAGTCACCGATGTTGAGTTAGAGTTGAATTTGCATCCGAGTTCGTGGTCAACTACGGCGCTTCTCCACGATCAATCGTTACCGGGTTTTTCGCGTGATCTGGCACATTCGCTTGGCGATCATTTCTCTCTCTTTCTTACTCTTACGCTTTCTCGACACCCACCGCCGCATAATAATAACATAAGAAATCTACTAGATATTATATACATTCACTAGCGCTTAGTTTAAGAATTAATTCTATATAGATATCTATTAGTTTAAAACGTTTATTACGACTACTACGTGAATTTAGAATTCTACGCTTATTCGGCGTATTTCTTAGCGTTTCTTAGCGTTCGAAACATAAAATCTTAATAAAGCTACGTAGTAAAATACCCCTACGATAGATAAACGAATATCGCTAAATTTAAGAAAATAACGTAATAGAGTTTTAAAGTATATAAAGCTCTATCGCTAGCTAGCTTTTCGTGTATTAAAAGACTATCTCTATCGAGTTCTAAGGGAGGGTGTAAGGTCGTCGCGAGGGCCGCGAGGCGCGTATAAAATTTTGTCGATCACTGCTTTGTGCCAGATCACGCGAAAAGCCCAGTAACTCGAGCAGGGATGGCGCAGATCCCTGCAGGTGATCGGCGCGCTAGCGTACCTCCCCGTGTCCCTTCGCGTCGCTCGACGCGCACCACCGGCCCCGTCCCACTCCACACACTACTCATCCTATCGTTTCAGTGTGAACTGCCAGCCATGGCCGCACCGCTACATAACATTATTGATTTGGGCAGCGAAGGCAGCGGCGACAGCGACGACTCTGATATCGATACGGGTAGTGGCATCAGGGCAGAGGCCAGCGAGCATACCCGCATTTCCGACGTAAAGCAATTCGCAAACTCGTTTTGCACTACCCTGGATTGGTTCTATCAAGGCGACGTTGGCACCTTTGCGCATTCGGCGCCGATTGGCGAAGCCGTGTTCAGGGATCCGCAGATTCATGTCGATGGGTTTGGTACGATTCCCGTGCCCCTCAGCGCCGAACATGCCGGGAAGATTGTTGCGCTTTCCAAGAAAGGAGTGCTGAAGCCGAGCGCTGTTCGTTTTGGGAACATGTTGTGGGAACAGCGCGTGCTGCCCCGCCTCGTAGATGAGGCTGTCAAAGAGTTGGGAGTTGGCTGCAAACCGGATGCGATTGGAGCCCAGCTGCGAGCGATGCAGCTGTGCACCAAGGACACGGGCGTTGAGCCCCTCTCCGTGTGAGACAAGAGCTGCACTGACGCACGGTTTCATATTAATGCGTTGGGCAGGAACGAGGCAATCCTTGGCGTGATTGGAACTCTGGTTGTCTGCTTACCATCGCCGCACAGCGGAGGCGATGTCCATGTGAAGCTGGCCTGGGACGAGAAGAAGCTCCAAAGCTCGCAACAGCAGCCGTCTTTCATGTGCTGGTTCGCCCTGACGCACCGCTTGAGCATGTTACTCCGCTGATTCTGGACAGGCATCGCGACATCGAAACCGAAACAAAAGCAATCTCATCCGGATACCGTTGGACACTGGTGTACGATATCAAGAACTTTAAACAGCCCGTCATTCACTCGAGTTCGATCTTGTCCGCACGAATGAGCAGGCTCTACGCCGATTTCAAGACCTGGAAGCTTTCTCATGACGATTTAGAATCTCGATACGTCTACATGCTGGTGAATAAGTACAGAGATCGGTTGAGCTTGGGTTCCCTTTTAGGAGGAGACTTAAATGTGGCTCGGGCACTCAAAGACGTTGGCTACAAACTGGGCTTCGACATTCTTCTCGCCACAATCGTAAAGAGACGACACGGACATGTCGAGGTTGACGAGGTTGACTACGACTATGAGAGCGACGATCTTGACGAGTTCCACGAGATGGGGGAAATAATTGAGGAAAAAATCTTCCTGGTTTCCGTTTTCGACCTGAGTGGGCGACTTCTCGTGCAATGTGTCGACATCGAAAAGGAGGAGGTTCTGCAGGAGGTTCTGCAGGAGCCCTGGGATGACGATGACGCAGCATCAGAATTGAGCCTGGACGGCATTGGTTCCCATCCTACCGCGACGCATAGCTTTAGGGGGACTGTAAGTATATTGATCGCAAGACGTTGAAAATTGGCTTACTAAACACCCACCTAGGCACTTGTGATGATGCCGCATGACGAGGCTAGCGTATTCCTTGCACGTGCAGGATGTTCAACGGCTGTTATGCTCGACCATCTGTGCGAACAGCAAGCAAATAATTCGGGCGACCCGAAAGGCTTCCAAGACTTTCTGGTTCACAAGTCATTCAACGATAAAGATTTTGAGTCCGTCATCAAAGCATGCATATCTCTGAAGAGAGCCGAGCTCTTTCTCTCTGTTGCGCGGCCCCTCAAAATGCCGTTGTCATCCCAAGTGCTTTCTGACTTGTCATCTTGGATATGGCAGGCCGGCTTCCAGCATTTCGAGGCAGGGTAAGGCTGGTCATTCACTTCTTAGATGTCTCACTAACTCTTTCAGACTCGAGAAGTTGATCCCTGACGAGGCCGTGGTGTTCGAAACCCATGACCTTCTCCAGGCTCTTCTGGCATGTCGACCTTCCGAGCAACCACAGCTGAATCCTGGAATGGGAACAAGCTTCTTTGATTTTGTTGAGCGAAAGACCAATGAGGTGCTGAGGAAGGCTTCTCAGCTCTACCTAAAAGATGCAACAGCATTGGTCGATATATTGAAGACCACTCGGCACTTTGAGCAAACTGCTGAAAAGTAAGTAACCCCTCGCCATGGATTCACAAACACGGCTGATTATTGGTTGTTTACGGGTCGAGCAAGCTGTCAGGCGGCACGCCAAAAATACACCAGTTCTTTTGCACTTTCTCGGCGAAGTCTTAACCACGTCCACGGAACTAACTGACACTTTCGTTTCGGAGAGGTTTCCAAGGGTTTTGCAGACATGGCCGCTCACTTCTCCTTGCGTCACGATACCGAAAAGCTCGAAGAAGTTGCCCGAGAGCAGAAGCCGGATCATCTCGTGTATTGGGGTAGGCATCCGCCGCCTGCAACACGCCCAAAAGATAGCTTATGGACGCCAAATCTAGGAAAGCGATTGGTGCCGGATAGCGATTGGGATCTTCTCGCAAGAGTAATTGCACGGGCGTTGAGGCTTGATCTGCAAGAACACGTTGTTCCCATCCTACGACAACTTCTGGACGAGTTCAATCCCCCCAAGTCTAGCGTCGCCCCCCCAGTCCAGCGGTATAGTTACCATGGTTCCCGTCGGTCCTATCATGAACAACTACGAAGAAGGATGCATACTCCTGCCTTTCATGAGGTTCCTCCCCGAGAAAATGGCAGTCGACGGATCAAATACTCTCGTCGCATTCCCAAAGATCTGGGAGCTCTACCGGAACTTCATCACGGTCTATTTCGACCGCGCCGTCGGCAAGGAGCCAGTGCTTAATTGGTCACGCCCAGGCGTCGCACGTTCCAGGGAAAACAAGTCTACCTTCATCGCGGATAGCTCGCATCTCAACGCATTTCTGCGCAACCCGCACTACGTCGAAGGTCGCTTTCCACTGGCTGCGTATCGCCAGAAGAAGCTGATGAGCCGCGTGCCCCCAAGTTCCCGTTGCACATGCAGCTTGGCTGCAGGCCGTCTCACCGTTCGGAAAGAGCATGCCACGTGGGAGATGGAACGAAGGCGGTGGGCGGAGAATTGCAAGCGCTTCGTTTCGGGCATCAAGTGGCTCGGCGAGGTCGTCGACCTGGAGGCCGTCCTGGGGCCGGAGACGTACGGGAGCATGGCCCTGCGCCCGGAACAGAGGGCGAGGGAGGAACCGGCGGCGGAAGGTCCCGACGATCGTGAGCAGGTCCCGCCGCACATGGTGTATGAGTGGGACGGGTCTCGGGTAACTTTGGGACGGCGTGTGGCACCTGCGGGTCCTCCTCCTCCCCCGCGCGTCCCAAGTTACGGCCGACGGGGCGCGCAGGCAACCGGCTTCGTCCTGAATCCGTCGGCTGGTGCCGGTCAAGGCCCCGCGCCTCTCTCGCAAACCGCAGGGAATGTGCTCCCGCAGCCTAGTGCGCCGGTGGCGGGGGCAAAGCGCAAGGCTGAAGAAAACATATCGAACATGGATCGAAGTAGAGAAGCGGTGAAACGGAAGGTGGGTGAGGCTCCTGTATTGGACTTGACTGAAGATTAGTTTGGACAAGTAATTGAATACATATACTGCCTCCCGGGAGATAGGGAGTGCGTGACTTGAGCGAAAGCATCTACGAGGTGAGGGAAATGCTCCCCCGTATTGATTGCCTGAGAATCAACAACACGTGCCGGGTGTTGGGGTCCGCGTAGTCAAAGTCACGGAGAGAATGCCCAATAGATCATGCATGGTAGTTCCCATCCATGGGAAGAAAAAAAAGTACATGGTTCCTCTATGGGTATGCATAACAGCTGATCTCAAAATATTCGTAAATCGTTTCTTTCTACAACCTTGCCTTGACCTTCTCCCACAATGCCGGCTTGGCAAGGTTTGACGGACCGTCGTAAAGATCGCGCTCCACAGCACGCACATTGATCTGAGAAACATTCAGTGGCCAATCCATGTGCACAATGGATAGTGAAGTTACTTACGTGCTGCATCCCCAGATCCTCCACCTTTTCCACACCAAGTAACCTCATCGCCGTCTCGGTCTCCGCCTTCAAGACTAGGTTTCGCAGTCAGCAACGTATTCACCAAACCAAAAGCGCAACCAGGGGATTCAAGGGGGCAAAAAAAAAAAAAAAAAAAAAACTCACTCTCAAACACCCTCGCCACGCCCTCGGTCCCGCCCGCGCCGAGCCCATACAACGCCGCGCGGCCCACGCCTACAGCCTTCGCGCCCAGACACAGGGCCTTGACGACGTCGGTGCCGCGCCTGATGCCGCCGTCGACCCACACCTCGACCTTGTCGAAGACCTCGGGGCAGTACTTGCGGATCTCGAGCAGGGTGTGGACGGCGGGGGGCGCCGTGTCCATGGCGCGGCCGCCGTGGTTGGACAGGATGATGGCCTTGACCTGGGGCGCGTGCAGCGCCGCCAGGTACGCGTCCTCGTGCGTTTGGATGCCCTTGAGGACGAGCGGCAGGCGCGTGTGGCGGGCGAGCCAGGGGAGCGTCGTCTTCCACGTCAGGTCGGGCGCGGTGCCTTGGAAGAGGGACTTGCCGATGCCGCCGCTCTCTTCCTTCTTCCTCGGCGCCGGCGTGCTGGCCGAGCCTTCCTGCACCGACGACCGCACGGGCAGGTTGGCGCCGACGTTCTTGCTGCGCTCGTCGTGCTCGCGCTTGCCCGGCACGGGCGCGTCGAGGGTGAGCACGACCAGCTTGTACTGCGGCAGCTTGGCGACGCGCGCCAGCATCGCCTCGCTCTTCTTGCGCTCCGTCTGCACGTACAGCTGCCAGCCGAACGTCTGCTCGGGCGGCGCGTCGGCGACGATCTGCTCGGGCGTCATGGACGCGTTGTTGGAGACGAGCTGCATGGCGCCGAAGCGGGCGCAGGCGCGGGCGATGCCGCGCTCGCCGTCCGGGTGCGCGAGGCGCGCCATGGCGGCGGGCGCGACGTACAGCGGGACGCCGACGGCGGCGGCGCCGTGCAGCAGCGTCGTCGACGTGTCGCAGCGCGTGCAGTCGACGAAGACGCGCGGCCGCATCAGGATCTGGCGGTAGGCCGTGTTGTTGAGCGCCTTGGACGCCAGGTCGTCGGAGGCCGAGTAGTAGTAGGCCCAGCCCTTGGCGCTGATCTGCTTCGTCGCCGCCGCCTCGATGTCGTCCAGGTTCAGCAGCGACTCCAGGTCCGGCGGGCCCTCGGGCTCGGTCGATGCCGTGTCGCCGCCCACCGCCGCCGCCCTGGACTCTTGCTGTTGCGCCGCCGGCGCGGTTTCGGTCTTGGGCAGGGTCGACTCGTCGAATTTGCCTAGCTTGGCCTCGGCGGGGAGGCTCTCTTCGAGGATGCCGGGGGGGTGGATCGGGTCGTACTCTTCGGTTGCGTCGGTGCCGGCGAGTTGCAGGATGATTTTGGCACCGCCGGGGTGCTCGCCCAGGAAAGATGTTACGTCGTAGACATGGCCGTATAGAACCACCCAACAGCTTTCGGGGGAGTTGTGCTTGGACACTGCAGATGGTAGGTGGTGTCAGTGTGGGGATAGCTTGAGTGCTGCTGGGGCTGGTGGTGAGGTGATGAGGCCTGGCACATACCCTCGTCGTAGCTGAACACCTTCGCCATGGTTGCAGGCCTCTACGATGCTTTTGTGCAGTTGATGGATGCGAATTGGCGGGGAGAAGGAGATAATAAACAAGAAAAGAACGCGGCGAAGGTCAGGATGGGGTGTAGAAATGCGGAGGGAGGCGGTGGTGGTCCGGGGAAGATGGCTCGGCGAACGACAAAGCCATTGCGTCGATTGGAGAATCGGCTGTTCTGGTGCAGGAGTGGGATATAGCTTCCGGCTGGCTTGCGCTCGCGCCGCAGCACCTCCGCAGAGCTGCACTGTTCGGCGGCGACTGACGTCGGCGTTTGAAATCCGAGCAACGCGACTTGCGCGCTCGCGTTGCGGGGAAGCTCGGCTCGACCTGCTCCAGCTCCGATGCTCCGATCAACTTTTTCCCGTCCACACACACCCAACCGCCCGACTTGTCGTCATTCAACCCTGGACTGCAAACCGACAATATTCCCGCCACAATTATGCAGCGGCCTCGCAACAGCCAGGGCCGCCCGACACAGCAGCCTGCTGCCGATAGAGGGAGGGGTCGAGGTGGCCGAGGACGAGGCGGCCCCGGGCGCGGCGGCCGATTCAACTCCAATACACCATCCGGCGTGCCCAATACACACCAAGTCGTCGCTGGCGCCAACGTTTCCATCGTCCTCAAGGTTGACCAACCCACTGGCCGCCAGGTGCAGGGCACTGTTGCGGACGTGCTCACCAGCGGCAACCACCCCCATGGCATCAAGGTCCGCCTTGTCGACGGCCGTGTCGGTCGCGTGCAGCGCATGGCCACCGAGCAAGAGGCAAGAGCTGGGTCTGACGGGTTGAGCAACTTGGGGAGGAACGGGGAGCCCAATGCTGGCATTCACCAGGGAGTGACGACTACCACACGGCCTTCCAACTCGAGATTCGACATAAGGTACCGCGACATACGGGAAGAGGAGGAGATGAATGGCCCTCCTGCTAGTTACAGCCTGGGCGACTTGCTACCACCGGACCACCCTCTGCAGGAACGGCATGACGTGCATGAGCCAGACAACGTCAGCTCAGCGACGCAGGTGGTCTGCCCGGTGTGCAACGAGTTTGAAGGCGATGAAATGGCCGTTGCGCATCATGTCAATTCTCATTTTGACTGATTGTTGGCTCTCGAATGATGTTTCTATTACAGGAATCGCCCGCTCAGGCACCAACACCCCCGCCGACGTCGATCCGCGGCGCGTCGCCCATCTCCTCCCTCATCGCCTGCTTCACGATGGCACCGCACATCTTCGCGTACGGATTCGTCCTGACAGCCATTTCCTTTGCTGTCTTGTCGCCGTACCGACCTCCAAGGAAGAATTCCCGGCTTGCCATCTCCTCTAGACTGTCCTTGTCCCTCCCTCTGACCTCTTTGGGCCCACTTTGCAACGTTGCTTCGCCAGCTGCCTTTGCTGCCTTGAGTAGCAAGTAGCCCCGATGCGTATGTGCTGTGGCTAGCAGCCGTGCTTGGATTGGTGACAGCGGGTCTTGCGGTGAAGCAGGTGACGCGAGCTCAATTGCCCTTGACAGATCGGCAAGCAACGACTCCGTCGTATCGCCGTTGTCGTTTTCAAACATTCTGTCTTCGTCCTCGATCCGCAACCGCATTGCCTGCGCCCGGTTTGCATAGGCCGACGCGTAGGTCGGGTGTTGCTCGATGAGCTCATTGAGCGCACTGATCGCGGTATTGGCATCATCGAGCGACGGCTTTTGAGTGTTGAGTGGGAGAATGGCCGAACGCTCAGCAGCTTGCAATGTCGGAAGAAGCGAATCAGGTATGTGCGGTAGACTCTGTGGTGGTTGCGGTACTATCTTAACGGAGGCTGAGGGTGAAGACTCGGGGTCAAAGAGGGCAGAGAGGACTTTCGCGTCGTTTGACGAGAGATTTGGCGTTGGGGCTACCATGTTGACTTGGTGTGCTGCAAACAACGGGTGTGTGGGAAGCGAAAGGTAGGGGAGGCAGGTCAACTTTGGAGGCAGATTTAAAATTATCTGACCCCACAAGATGCGGCACATGGACGCCTCCCTGGGCCGCGGATCCCCGCGCAGGCGGCTTATGCTCAGGATCCTATCCAGGCCTCCTGATTAGCGATCCGTGGGCAGCCTATTCGCAGGTCCTCTTTATCCAGGTGCGTCAGGCTGGCCCGCCGCAAGCCGAGCGCCACGGCGGTCTTGGCGTCGATTTCCTGAGATATCCGCGCCCCGACACCGTCATCCCCTGAATATCCGCCAAAGTCCGTGGTATCCAAGCTCCCACACCTCCCCGACTTGGAAGGCTCGTGCAGCGGCACAAAGCGGTCCACGGCGGTTGTTGCAAGCTGACCGGTACGTCAGCAAACGGCAATGAGGGGATTAGCAACACGGCACGGCACATGCGTTGAGCTTAGCTATATGAACTGGACGCGGACGACGGGGAGCCGCCCTTCGTTCTGTCTTCCTGTATCTCAACCACGGCGCTGCAGGCTCGGGTATTTAGCAATCATACAGACCACCTTTTCTGTGGCATTTTCAGATTCCTACAGACCGCATTCCTATTCTCTTTCCGAACACCCTCCGCACACAAGCAGCCATGGCGCCCATCGCTGTTTCGCCACCGCAATCGCCTTCCACACAACCCGTCGCCGATGAGGCCTCGCTACAATCCTACCGCGGCTACCACCATGTACATTGGTGGGTAGGCAACGCGAAGCAAGCCGCCACTTACTACGTGACGCGCATGGGCTTCGAGCGCGTCGCGTACAAGGGCCTCGAAACCAAATCCCGCGCCGTGGCCTCGCACGTCGTGCGCAACGGCGGCGTGACCTTTGTACTCAGCAGCCCGCTGCGCAGCCTCGAAGCGGTTGAAAAGGGCCCGGAATTTAGCGCGGAGGAGAAGGAGTTGGTGCGGGAGATGCACGCGCACATGGAGAGGCACGGTGACGCCGTCAAGGGTATGCCTTATCTCCGCCCCCAATATCACCTCAGCCCCGTGACTTCTTGAAGACAACCCAATGAGATTCTATATCATACCCAAATACTAACAAGCCCACTACAGACGTCGCCTTCGAAGTCGACTCGGTTGATGGCGTCTACGAGTCCGCCGTCGCGGCCGGTGCCGCCGTTGTGCGCGCACCTTACACACAATCCACGGGCTCTGACGGCGCCGTCCGCCTCGCCACCATCAAGACGTACGGCGACACGACGCACACGCTGATCCAGAAGCTCGATTACACCGGCACCTTTCTGCCGGGCTACCGCACCGAGACCTCCATCGACCCCATGTCTCGCTTCCTGCCGAAGATCGACCTCGAGGCCATCGACCACTGCGTCGGGAACCAGGATTGGGACGAGATGGAGGGCGCGTGCGAGTACTACGAGCGCATGCTCGGCTTCCACCGCTTCTGGAGCGTCGACGACAAGGACATTTGCACGTGAGTGGCTCTCTCTCCCCAACTTATCGCGCGACGCAAACAACTGACCATGGGCGAAACAAACAAACAGCGAGTACTCGGCCCTCAAATCCATCGTCATGTCGTCGCCCAACGACGTGGTCAAGATGCCCATCAACGAGCCCGCGCACGGCAAGAAGCAGTCGCAGATCGAAGAGTACATCGCCTTCAACTCGGGCGCCGGCGTGCAGCACATCGCGCTGCGCACCCCCGACATCCTGGCCGCCATCACCAACCTCAAGGCCCGCGGCGTCGAGTTCATCAAGGTCCCCGACACCTACTACCAGGGCATGCGCGACCGCCTCGCGCGCTCCGCCAAGGCCAACCGCTGGCAGCTGCAGGAGGATTTCGACAAGATCCAGGAGCTGGACGTGCTGATCGACTTCGACGAGGGCGGCTACCTGTTGCAGCTGTTCACCAAGCATCTGATGGACCGCCCCACGGTGTTTGTGGAGATTATCCAGAGGAGGAATTTCGATGGCTTTGGCGCCGGGAACTTTAAGAGCTTGTTCGAGGCGATTGAGAGGGAGCAGGAGTTGAGGGGCAATTTGGTGTAGGAGTCTGTGACGCCGGGCGCGTCGGATGCGGAAATTTCTGGGGTGTGTGACTTGGCTTGGGTAGCGGGAGTTGGCGGATAATAATCATGAATGAATGCTTCATATATCAATTGAGGCTCTTGCTGCAATGGATCACTTACATTCTTTTAACTTTGGCTGGGCCAAGCAGGCCATCGACCAGTGCATAGTCAGGCACCGCTGCGGTACTGTCTGACGACGAGACTGCGGGATCCCGACTACACGGTTTTCTACCCCGGCGAGGTACGTATCACGCTCAGCCCGGAAGACTTGAGGCGTGTGAAGTTGACAGAATCTAGGGTGGCCTTCGGGGTATCGAATGGAATGACAGGATTGGAAGCGTCGAAGCGGAACCAGTTGCTGTCCCGACGGTCAAATCTGTCGAGGGGCATAACCGTCCTTCATCGATGGGGGTGGGGGTTCAAGCTATGTGGACCATTCTAGCTGAAGATTGATGAGCACCGAGGTTTTAGGTACAGCTTTAGGAAAGTTGCTATAAGTAACTTTAATCATGAAATCCAATCAAAGGTTGGGGAGACTTCAACAAGCGTGCTGTGACCGTAGCTGGCCTACTACAAAACAGGCAAATCATCAGCCACAGAAGCAACCGAGCGGTTATTATTGTCAAACAGTTTGAGCACAGCAATCAGATAGCCTGATCATGATTTTTCAATTAGATTGTCCTAATACATTATACACTGCTCCATGCTGGCTCTTGAAGAGAGCAAAATTGATGTCCTTTATACTTTGACCGAGTCGAATAACTCTTCGAGTCGCGTGAAGGCGTTCTCGTAATTTCAAAAGAACCGATTCAGAATGTTCCAATATACCTATTACCTGAAGGTCCAAATCAAAGAATCCGATACGCTGGTATTTGTCTGTGTTATATTCGAGAAGCAGAAATTCGAAGCCGCACACTTGGTACCCAACCAAAAATGCAATCAAATTTCTCAGTGGTTCCTTGGTGCCGAAATAATCTACTTCGGAGAAAGCCAGACTACTACATTCTACGGGAAGTTTCCGAGACTCGCCGTATGTTATGTTGAACTGCAAGTAAACGTTTCCTCGAAAAGGTTGTACAGGAAAAGTCCAACCGTCAACCCAGATGGAAGGAGAAGCTATAATGTCTTCCCCTGACAGTTTGCGGCGTGTGTACTATTCCAATTGCACTACCTCGCTGCTCTTCATCACCTTCACAAAAACTTGTGGGAATATGCTGTGCCCAAGCGCGCCGTGAAGCACCGGAAATCCTGCCCACGCAGTCCATGACCACGAAGGAAAATCCTCTAGTTGGCTCTTGGTACTGTCCGGCTCATCCGATTTCCGTCGAGCGAGGAGCGTATCCGGAGGCCCATGATTCCCCGTAGCAGAGAAAATCCATGCCAGCCGTAGCCTGGCTTTGCGTCCATCAAATGAGTATGGGAGGCCATGCAGATGATATATCGGTGTCGACATTTGTTCAAAAGTGGACAGAACCCCCAGGATGCCGTTCAAGGTGTCCGAAGCGTATGTCAAGCTACGTTTCGAGTACCGCCTTACAGTCTCAGAAAACTGCTCCAAGGCAGACATATCTTCTCTGAAAGACAAAGTGTCTCTTAGGTGGCATCCCATGCCTTCTGTCTTTTCTGGCACAAAGGTATTTCTCCAAACTGATGCCGGCCACTCTTCCACCATGGTTTCTTGGCATTTCAGAAATGCATGCTGATCTGTGAAGATGAGCCTGCGCTTTGACAGGACAAATTCTTGATATGTCCAGGCACGAGACATCCACACAGAGGCCGACAGGAGTGTCTCTGATGTCTGATGCATGGGGTAAAGCATATTTTGATTGAGCAAGATTTTAGACCTGTCTTTTGATGGCCGGTTGAATGAGACACCGGGAAGGCCGTGGGCTGGATCTTTGCCGGCGGCAGCGACGATAGTGAGCTGAGCTTGGCCGTAGATCAAGCCCATCTGCTGGATTTGCGAGTGCTTCTCCTGGTTGTTTTGCTGATCGATGCAGTATCTGTCGACCCACATGTAACGGAAGCCCAGGCTCAGGGTGACGGATAACGCGTCTGCAATGGTCCTTGGAAGATTTTGGAGATCACCAGTTTCTGGATCCCCACACGTAGCTGAGTGCCACGTATGCGCAGTCGGGATGCGCTTGAATGATCTGGCGTGTCCGGCAATCAATGACTTTCAAGCCGCGAACGACCTGCCCGTCTCGTAACCGACAATTCCGATGCTTTTCTTGGCAGATCCGTAGTTGCTTTTGGAAAGTCGAGCAGTTGAACGTGACCGAGTCCTGAATGGTCTGTTTGAACTTGGTGACTTCTGGTGTATGACCCTTTCTGGGTTTTCGAATGCTGAATGTGCCACCAAAGTGTGCAAGCCTGAACCCTTCACACACTTCTGTAGGGGTTGAACCGCTACCAGATTCGGTGAAATGGTAGAAATAGACTACATGCGTCTTCAGGTCACGTTCATCGGCGCGAAGAAGTATGCTGCAGGAGGGACAAGACTTTTGAAGAGGCTGATTTCTCCGGGAGGGAATACGTCTTGACTTTTTGCGATGCTCAATAACATCGAGAAACGCTTCGAAGACTCCCCACTTCCTGCACGGCTGGCAGATCGTGGTCTGGTCTGGTCAATTCGTTGAAGAAGGCATCGAACCTGAGCAGCTTGGCGTAATTGTTGTTGATGCACCATCATTAAGTTTGACACTTTTCGTTTCCCGGCCGTAATCTTCAGCGATAGCAATCCTCTTCGTTCCCCGTTGCAGTTCTGTATGGGTGGTCGACATGGTGGTGAGATAAAGGCGAATAGTTGATTACTCAAAGGGGACCGAATCAGGTGGACGAAGAGGACGAAAGAAGCGATCTGGCGTACTTCATGCCTTTAGGGCTCTTATGGATCAAGCGTTAGGCAGCAGAGACATTTTCGGCTCCCGTATTGCGTATTGTGGCGCAGTTTGCATGAGCTCTGTACCATCCCACAGTTAGCTGCGCCGTCACACAACTGCACCCTTTCATTCTGGAGGAGTACCTACTCTTACCGAGTGTTCTACAGCTTGTTGGAATTTGGGTGTTCTGGTGAGGGTGGTTGTATTGGCATGAGGAGCGGAGGGGAGGCAACCCGGGGGCCGCCTATATACCCTACTCCTCGCTGACTAAGCTATTCTCCGTATATCTCAACACAACTTCATTGTCGATGGGGATCACTAAGGAAAGTAAGGACTATATGCAGGGCAAATAAATCGGCGCTTGCGGGGCAGATACCAGCACATTATTGACGTTATTTGCTGTAATAAAAAGTGCAGTGAGAATTGTAGTACCTTGGAGCAGATGAGGGGTACACCTGGCGTTTGCTTCTGCAGTAAAAGATTAAACTCAAGAAACCTGGATACCACTAAGCACCGTGAACTTCAAGCCTCTTATCGTAACCATCGTGAACGTAACGGAATGAATCATCGATTGGCTGTACTTACAGAGAAAATCCAATCAGTCACAGCGTCAAAAAATTCCGACATACCGCGCCTGCTGATACCCAAGCTACGTACTGACCCCGTAAAGCGAAATGTCCTCGTGGCCTCATCCTCACTTAGGAAAAGCGTGATGCGACTTTACGCTCCAAGAATCCGTCTTCCGTCTTCTGTCCCAGCTGGCATGTGTCCGAGGTTCGAGCTCGCTTGTTTCCGCTATCGTCGGACCCGACGTTGTTGGCTCTCCTGCCTCCCAAAAGCGTTGTTTCCGAAGCCAACGGATAAGGTTCCAAATCCAACCATCCTTTCCTTGAAGTCAGCCATGAAGCATAGTCTTTGATCCCCCCATCGATAGGCTTACTCTTTGTGGCAACAGTCCGTACCTCTCCGCAAGCTCCCTCGAGAAGGCAACATCAAAGGGCGGGTTCGGGTCGGCAAGAACCCAGAATTCGCTCAGCTCCGACTTGTCATATCCCTCCAGTCTCCATGTCAACTCGACGGCTCCCAGCACTTCCACGTCAAGCCCGTTGAGCCATAGAGTGCACGGCTGAGATGTGATGTCCCACTGTAACGCCGCCACTGTGTCCTGGCTTATGAGGTTGTATATTCGACTATTTCGGGCAACGCTAGCTATTCGTAGTTTTGGTGATTGTCCGAAGAGCTGGATCCGGCGGTGCGGTGGTTTGTACTGGCCATATGGTAGGGAGTGTCAGCCTGGGAATTTCGACCGGAAGTCCGTAATGAAACTGGTCGTGTGGACGTACGCATGATAGTAACCGGAGGGAACGAGAAACGTGCATCCTCAAACAAGCGAGAGCACTGGGTGACGGAGAAGAAATAGAGTTTCCAGCTTGCTTGGGGCGGCGTCGTCACGGACATGAGGAAAACCAACGCCCAAAGACCCACAGTAATATGTCAGCCCGCCCCTATTACAGAACCTGCTCCTTTGTGTAACACAAATTCCATCAACTGAAAGGGCTGGTCGAAGGGGGCTACTGTTGCAGCTGACCCTTGGCTCTGACTTGCGTTGTTCGGCAAGGCGCATTGTGAGGGGCTATGCAGCCCCCTGCTCGCTGGAGCCTCGGGTGACAGCCCCGACAGCCACACTGCTGCGCAAAACCGCAACTGCAAATCTGGCTGGGAAATGCAACGGGACTTCCAAGCGATGTAGATGTGCCTTCTTCTGTAACTCGCCCCGCGGCTGTGCCGTCCAAACAGTGCCTCGACTCCTGGCTGTTCAGCTCGGTTACTGCAAGCCTCTGTGGGACAAAGGTGGGTTTTGTCGCATTGCCGGGTGGCTTGCATCGATAATCTGACTGTGCGGGTTTCCATAGGTCAACACCCCATCCGTATCGCACAACCGATGCTTTGTCACGAGCAAGCCTCGGGTGACGAGCTTTGGAGCATGTGGGGGCGATGCCGAGAACGTCCTATATATCGCGAGGTATGGTCGCACAGCATATTGCGAGCTGGCACTCCCATTCGCAGCATCCAATCGTGAGGCATGATCAACCGTTTGACCGGATTATTCAGCGACACGCGTCAACCATCGCCATGCAGTCGTCAGCAGCGGCGTATCCCAATGGAAGGCCCTCTCCCGCTGGTTCTCGCTTCCTGTAGAAAAGAATGTACAAGCCAAACTCTTCCTTGTACCTCTTCCGTACTATTTGCGTTCAATGAAGAGCCCCAAATGCTTGTTTCTCTGTTTCTCTGTTGATCAAAGATGCACGAGACCTGCGATGATGAACTCTATGATGAGAGAGGCTGCAGTCAGTCGTCCTTTGTCCCACCCAACTGGCTTGGAAGTGCATACGGAGACCGTTCATGAAAGGCCAGCCCAGCCACCGAATGCACGTTCGCGGTACGCCCATCACGATGAAAGTGGAACCACACTGCGAGTCCCGAGAAGCGAACTGGGCTTCACTGGTGGAAGCCTGCAGCCCCCTCCAAGTGGAGCTGTTGCCTCTGCATGCGTCCGGTATGCACCTCCCATTTCGCAGTCAATTATCGGGATCGAGGCTCAATGACAGCCGCTCGCCCCATCATGAGGCTGAACTTCCCATAATGGTGTACTTATGGAGGCCTGTTTATGCCTCGTCGAGAATTGCCGGGTAGGCTGTGTCTCTTGTCCAGGTTATCTTTGCTGCCTTTTCTACATACCATTCTTCCGAGAGCGGACGTAACATGCAAGCATTTCAAAGCCTGTTTTCCTCATCCGAGCCAATTCTGCCCATCGTCAGAGACAGGGAAGAAAGCCCCGGCATCAGACTTCGTCATCTATCACTTTCAGAACCCTATCGCGAACAGGGAAGATCAGGTACCATTACTGCTGGCTCTATAGTATCCATATCGGCCGAAGTCATTCCTTGGTGGCCCTTATCTAGACAAACATTCTCAACTGTTCTTCCAAGCCAAGCTCGTGGAACAGCAGTCGGCAACGTATTGCACCCATCCGAATTACCTGCCTCACAGGTAACAGATGCGGCAACAGCAGCAGCAATATCACTACCGCCATCTCCCCCGTCTTCTCGCGGCTCAGGAGAGGCCACTGCCCGTACGCCATCAAACTCCTCACTGCAAGTATCACAAACCGCTACCAATCACATAACGTTCCCAACATCAGCATCAGCGGCAACAACCGTCGGGCAGCAGTACGGCGGCGGTGCCACCGGCGGCAAGCCGCCGGCCGGCTACCCCAGCCTCGCCCGACGAATGGCCAGCATGCCCGAAGCGTCCATCTTCCGGAGCTTCGCCACACTCAACATTCAGAACCTGCTCTACATGCAGGCGGAGCTGGTGTGTTTAGAGGACGAATTGCGAGCGTACCAGCTGGCAGATGCTTGCGCGGGAGAGGAAAGCCTGAGGCGGAAGTACGCCAGCAACTGGTATTACTTGAGCCGATCAACGTCTGAAGACGCGACTACAGAGGAAAAGGCGCTACACGATGACTGTCAGTGGCGCACGATGGAAGAAATACGAGAAAAGCTGCAAAGATACAGTAAGTAAAAAGGTGAGGGGAAGAGATGCACCCAAATCCAGCACACACACACACACACACACACACACACACAGACCCTTCAACCTCCCTCTACCGCGCGGAAATCCTCCTACTCCCACCAAAACATGGCATCAGCAGAACTAACGCCACGCCCCACCACCTCCCCTCCTCCCTCCAGACTCCGCCATCCTCCAAACGATGCAAGTCCTCTCCGCCACGGAGCCCAGCGCGCACGACCTCCGCGACATCCAAGAATACCTGCGCTCCCGCGAAATGCTCGACGGCGCCGCGCTGGGCGGCAAGGACGACTCGGTCTGGGGCTGCGTGGCGGCGGGCTACGAGCGGCCGCCGGCGGGCGACCTGATCACGCTGCTCCCGCGGCCCGCGTCCGACCGGCTGACGCAATCCGTCGTCGACGCCGTCGTCGGGCGGCTCCACAAGCGCAAAGGGCGGTTCCACTGGCCGCGGGGACGGGGAGGGGGAGTTGGTGCGACGTCGGCGGTCTTCGACGACAAGATGATATACCGGCTGACGTTCGTGGCGACGAGCGGGGTGGCGGCGATGCTGCCCGTGGCGTCGATGGTCGCGCTGCAGCGCGTCGAGGCGGTCCCCGTGCGCGGGCTGAGCCTGGGCCTCGTCGCGCTGTTCAACTTCGTGCTGGCGGTGCTGTTGACGTGGTGGGCGGACGTCAAGCGCGCCGAGGTGTTTGCCGTCGCCGCTGCGTTCGCGGCGGTCAATGTCGTCTTCATCACGAAGTAGCGGGAGATTGTGGTGAGTGGAACAAGGGCAGGAAAGAGGAGGTTCATCTTAGCGCGGGGCACTGTTGCTCTTCATCGAAAAGATTGATTTGATCATGTGTGGCTTTTGCGTATTTGTGATGATAGTAAAGCCCCTGAAAGTCTATAACTAGAATCCGCAGTCACAGTAAACCCCGGATGGAAGATGACATGCACATGGGTGCGTACAATGTATCCATGGCCAAGAAGTGGGTGGTATCATCGGAGAATCGAAGAAAAATGAGAAAGGAGGAATTCCGAAGTCGATTAAATACACTGAAACACCAAAAGCTTTTCCTTTCGCATACGTTCTTGGGCTTGAACTTGAGCCAAAGTACATGAGTTTGACGCCAATGAGTAATGGCGATGGCCCGAGGTCGTTGAGCCCTGATGCCGGGCTATGCGCTCAAGTGCGAACTCGCCTACGCCTCAGGCGCTCCTGTCTGTCCTGCTTAGCAGCATCGGCGGCGGCCGTGGCTCGCTGGCTCGCGAGAGCGGCGGCGATTGTGGCATCTGTGTCGAACCTCAGCTATCTGTCACGGAATCTACGGCCCACGCAGTCGGCCACTACTCACCATCGGAGATCTCGGGGGGACACAGGCGCAGGCCCTTGCGGGAAAGCGCCAGGGCTCTTGCGACCGGGCCGTCGAGGCCGTGTGTGGCAGTGAATTCGTGGGTAACGAACAAATCGTGCGGGAAGGCTTCCGCGCCGTGGTCGAGAACCCAGAACTCGACGTCCTCGGTGTCCTTGTCGACGGTGTGGATCCGCTTGTTCCGGCAGTGCTTGTCTTTGAAACAGAGGTTGGCCAGCATGCATCCGGAGACCGATATGGGCCATTCAACGTAGCCCGCTTTGACGCAGATGTTCCCAGTGACTGTAACGACATGTCCACGCTCTTGAAATGGTCGAGCAGCCTCGGCTTTGAGTAGGACGACGTTGTTGAGGTTTTTGGGAGCGAGGTTGGGAGAGTTTATGACTACTACATGCTCGTCGGCGTCGGCAAAGTAGGCGGTGGACTCGCTGGACACAATAGGATTCGCATTGTAGCCGATGCTGGCAATGCGGCGAGAGTCGTCGATAAGCTTCAGGTCATCAGCTATTTGACACGCTCCAGCGGTAAACCGACAATGACTTACGCCGACCGTCTGGGCCAAGTAGGTTGCAAGCCTGCTCATAATCGCGCTCTTGTGTTTGTCGGAAGGCGTCGCTTCTGATTCCTCGGATCCAGGGCCAGTCATAGAAGACTGGAGAGGCATGGTAGGTCAGGATGGTGTGATGCTATGTAATGTCCAGTTGCAAAGGTGGCTTTGATGTATACAAGCTTGATCAGCTCGAGGCAGACGAGATTGCAAGCCGCCGGCAGTGCCAGTTGCTCCCTGGCGGGCAGCTGGGCCCGAAGGGGCACGTACGTCGGACGTTGGCGGTCGAGCGAGTGCAGTCGAGAGCTTAGAACAAGAGACGGGCCAAGAAAGACAGCAGTGTAGAAGCAACGCCGAACGATCGTGCGCTGTTGGCGGTGCAGAGGCCGCCGCGGCGAATAATGCAAGAGGTGCTGTGCGGACGCGACGAGGTGGAGTGGGACAAACAGCTAATAGCTATTGACGGACGACTCGATCTGCACAGCCCCTCCCCCACTGCGCGAGAACCATGCTCTAGTTAACAACGGGAGCACGTGATGGGGCTCCTGCTGGCGTAGAGAAGTCCGGCAGGCTTTCTGAGCTTGCGCATGATGCTTTCAGGACATTGGATGTTCTCGAAGAGTGCGGCCAATTAGCGAAGTAAACTCGGCGCTGGAGGGAGCCCCGTCCAGGTGCCTCGCGGTATCGTCTGGCAGGAGACCGCCAGTAATCGTGCAAGCACCCAGGCATTGTGGACTCTGGGGACAGCAATAGTGTCATTACAATTGGACATAATATCTGCTCTCGAGGTACAGCGAGTGAGGAGCGCTGCTCGGTGCTGTAGGGCCAGGATTCGAGAGGTGATGGTGGTTCGGTAACGCGCATGCTGCAGGCCGGGGTCACGCCCGGTTTCTGCAAGCTGATGGCGTTGTGCGACGTGGCCAGCGCAAAGTTTTTTCACTTTTCCAGCTAAACCTCGAGCGTGAGCTGCCTTCGGTGATCTTCGTTGAAGGAGTCCGCGACCCAGACAGTGCGTCCCCCCTGGGTTTCCAGCATAAAAACCTTCCACCGAGAATCTTAACGGTCGTGATGAAGCAGGCCATGGTTGGCAAAGACTGAGAATGGAACGGCCGATCGAGAATAGAAGGTATTCAGCTGTAGCGCGAGTCGATTCCGTTGCTGATCTCCGTGAGCTCTTACAGATATGCCCGCCCTGATCATCACGATCCCTATCCGCCGCGGCACGACCTTGGATCGCTCGGCAAGTACAGCTCCCAAGCCCCACAGACCCAAGCTCTTTCGGTGCTGGAACGGATTCAGTCAAATGAAGCGGGAAAGGCTGGATCCAGAACAAACGAGAGAAGGTCATCAGCTCTCGCTGTCGGTGCGGACATATCAGCAGAGTGAGTGCACCGCAGTGCGCTCTTTCTGCCATGTTATGTATGTTAGAGGCAGAAATGGTCCCGTATTGAAGTGAGCGGGATATCGGCAGTCCTCGTATGAACGGATTTTAGGCGACACGCAAGCGGGTACGTGTTTGCTGCCTATGCTGACGCTGATTCCCAATGCAGGACAATTGCGGAACCCTATGGTCCAATGCTTGTCAGAACTTTAGTCATGGGCCACTTATCGTGCGCTGGTACTGTACCTTGGGTGAGTGGAACTTCCACCGTCTGGACTGCGTGAGGTTGACCCAAAACTAGCCGCTGCGATGGGATGATGAAGCTCCGACCCATCATTGAGGATATGATTTGGGGATGCAGGCCACCATTCGGCTTCAATGCGTCGCTATTGTAAGTGTGTACAGTCGGCGAAGAGACGGAGCGAGAGAAGAAGGAGAGGTTTAATTAAGGGTATATGGCCAGCGAACCACTCAGAGCCTCCGGAGGGTATGTGACTCTCCAGGAGCACTGAGTGGCCATGGAGCGAGCCAGGGATGGCGCTTTGTGCCGTCTCGGTAGGCAAAAATCAAGCCGTGCCGCGTGCGGTCCTTGAGAAATTAATCAATCATCTGTTCGCCCTTGCAGCGCCATCCTCTCTGAAAGGCCAACCATACTCCAGCGCTTTGTTACACCGAGTACATGTCTCACATTTCAAAAATTTCAGGTTAATTATTGGCTTCAATGCCCGGCCCGGAGCCCGTAGCGCGGTGGGGAAACTACCTGGCACACAACAAGAATCACTTCCTTACGGACAACCACCAACGCTAGAGATAGCACTGAAAAAGGGTCGCGATATAGCATAGCTCTAAAGAAAACGAAAGATCAGTAAAATTTTCTGGCGTGTGGTTCTTGGGGTTTACTTTGTCGTTGTTCCCGCCTGACTGGCCGAGAGCCGGACGGTAGAACGTCGGTACCAGACTTCGTCATGCATTACACGATATATTTCCTAAATTTTGATTTCCCTTCCATAGTTGCTCCACTGGCGCAATGGTAGCGCGTCAGACTTCTACCGAATAGTCCGTCTACCCCGGTTTCTGGAAATCTGAAGGTTGCGGGTTCGAGTCCCGCGTGGAGTATATACGTGTTCTTCTGCCCATTTTCGAGTGGTGGAGTACATATAACGTTTACTTTTGATCACTCGTTGAGTGGTGGAGTACGACGTTCATTTTTATACACTTACTGTTCGAATCCCGCGTAGAGTATCATATTTTCTTTTGTCCATTCATCGAGTAGTAGGGGATACGTGTTCTTTTGCCCATTTTCGAGTGGTGGAGTATTTTCAACGTTCACTTTTAGTTTTTATAAAGTTGGGTCTGTCAATTTTTTTTTTCTTTACCGCTACTTATTTTTCCAGAACTTAGAGAAGGCTTATAGATAATAAGAGAGAGCGGACGGAAAGCATTATATTCTGCGACCCATGTCGTACGTGACAGACAGCAAAGTTTAATAGCAATAAACCCAAACAGGATTCACTAAGAAAACGGAGACATGACACATCGTGCGGGGTATCCTCTAAGCTCTACCTTTGTTAAGGTCGTTCCCGGTACTCGCGCTGCTCAAGCCTTAAGAGCTTTCGCGCCCTCTGTAGAACTCGCGAAAGGTCCATACGAAGAGCCATGAACGAACCGATCAGGAGCAGAACCGACACGACAAACCAAAGCCAAATCCTCAGTGACCTCTCCGTCAACTCGGGAAAATTCATTCCGAAAAATGACGTGGTAAACGATAGGGGCACAAAAAAGAAAGCCAGGACCGTCAGTTTCCCGAGAGACTCGGCTTGTTGGATAGCTTTCTGGGACTCGTCATACATGGCCTCGTTCATCATCATACCGATGTTGTCCTTGCAGTTGTGCGAGAGCGTCTCTGCCACGCACAGTAAGTGCTCGTAATCTTTGATCAGCTTTGCCGCCGTTTCATCCGCCGTTGTCAGCGTCGAATCGTCGAGATTAGTCCGTCCTCGAAGGGCCTTTGCACCACCACGTCTCTTCACTGTTTCGAGCTGGCCACGGATCTGTTCGACATGATCTTCGATGAGCGCCTTGCTCGCCTGCAAGTCCGTGATGCGCCGGTGTCTTCTCGGTCCTATTGCTGATGTGGCGTTGATCTTTCTTTTCATGAAGTTCAGAAATTGGTTTTCTGATGCCACTGCAAGAAGGAAGATCTCAGTGAGCGAGTAAAACGGGCTTTGTTCCATCGCCTCGGCTTTCAGATACCTTCCGAACTCAGTGGGGATTCTGGCCAAATTTTGCGGCATCTCGCCTGAAGTGCTCTCCTCTTGGGGGAACTGCTTCAGTGCGATTCGAGCACGATCTTGAATAATTGGGAGTATGCGCATTGTCGACGCATGCTTTCTCCTAATTGCCGTCCAAGGCCCGCTTCTATTTGACCCGAGATCTTTCCCGACGTCACTCCAGACCAAGGCTTGGAAGTTGGTCAGCCAATACCACGTTTCGGTGAAATTACACGGACTGCTTACCTGTCCATTTGTCACCTCGCTGAATGATTGAGATGGATATCGCTTGTTCGAGGGTGAAAGTCTTATCATCATGGATGTTGAACCTCCTCACGATGGAGTCGCCGGTACTGATAAGACGGTTGTTTGTGAGGTCTTTGACATAAGCTGCCATGTCGGCCTCCACTTCGTCGCGGATCTCATCGATTGAGACGCCCGATTTTGTGTTGTCCCAGGCGCCTAGGCTCGTGATACGAAGTTGTATTGTATCTACCGAGGACGGCAAGGGGGGAATGCAGTGGAATTCCGAGCCTTCCATTTGTGCTGAGAAACTGAAGTGCCGATAAAAAATGTCTGGATCTACGTCGTAGTGAGCGCCGATACAGCGTAGCCACCTTGATGACGGGTAGCCTTTTAGGAACAGAACCTGGCTGTGACTGCGGTCTTTCTCGTTCTGCGGAGTAAAGGCCTTCAGATCGGCCTCCGACATGCATTCCTTGGGAGCTGATCTGGGTATGCTGTGCAGAGTCACGAACGGATATCGCTCCTCTTGCCCTGAAGGTACTCCAGGAGATAGCCCCAGCTTCAGGAAATGACCGATGTGCTTGTAATGATCACCGGGATAGAGCGTGTTTCCGGAAGGTCGGCTTGCGAAATGGTATATGCGATGCGCATATGTATCCGGTGTCCCTATCCTGTATCAGTGACTATGCATACATTTTTTGACCGGCACTGCTTACACTGCCGCTTTGCTCGGGAAGCCTCAGTTGACGTGACTTCCTCCTGGTTTTGGTCTGTATCATGACCAGTCGCACTTGGTGCTCCACTGGAAGACATTCACGGTTGAATTGGTGACAATATCAAGATGAAACTGGTAATCGAAGCCAAAATTTTTTTTTTTTGAAACAACAACATATTCAGTGCCTTATCTGAACTTTTTATATTGTGAAACTGGAAAACGGCGAGGGAAAATTGCGGCGCAGGCCTAAGCGACGCTTTACTTGACGTCAGTAGTTCAGCGGGGCACTTGCCAATTGAAATGACATTGGCAAAGATATCGGGCTGCAATGATGGTGGCGTCTGACATACATGAGGCTATGTCCATGTCTTAGTTGGTCATTCTGCCCTGCCTCTTTCTGTAGAGAAGGCGATGCATTTTGAGGCATTTGGAGACGAGTCACATTACTTGACCCTCCACCTGACTGCCGCTTCTTGCAATAGCAACAAGGCTCAATCTGAAAGTAGGAAATAATGGATCAGCGTCCGCGCAAGGCTGCGTTGCAGCCACTTCGTCATACATGCCTATCACCTACTCGTTCCAGAAACAGTGACTATAGAAACCTCATCGATCATGCGATATACCAGATTTTGCAGCCTACAATCTGCAAGGAGGCTACTTAAGGTCATTCCAGTACGCAAAAAGGCCTTCATTGAGGAAATGAATCATCGAAAGCTCCTGCTGTGGAAACTCATCGTCGCCGGGGTACCGCAGCTTCACTCCATTAACATCCTGGTCAGCACGGACGAATAGTAAATTTCGAAAGTATCAATTAGGGAAATGACACGAAACTTTTCATTGAGTATGAACATAAACCCGCGTGTGCCGTGGCAGTTGCCATTGAGGAGCGTTTGGACGAAAGAAAAAGAACCAAACAGTGTCGATCTGACAGGAAAAAGGATAACAGCACCCGACCTTTTGCTCTTCATAGTTGCCTTACCTCGAATACTCATTCACAAGGCGATCCCAGTCGGAATCAATGAGCTCTTCCTCCGGCCGATGATCGTCCGGGGCAATCTCTCGGCGCAAGCGCATCGCTCGGTCTAGTAAGAGACCACATTCAACTTGTTCATTCATGCTTCGGAGTAGTCGCCCCTTCTTCCATGATGAGCGTGCAGCTACCGTGTTCAGCCATGACTTATCGCCGTACGACTCGATGCATTTCGTAAGTAAATCTCTGCGCCTGAAGTTAGTCCCAGCGCAAGATACGGATTTGCGACAGTCCTCAGTACCTGGCTTCATCATTTTTACCAACTCGGATGAGCTGGCAAGCAAGCTGATAGTGATTATCGGCCGCTTGGATGTGATTTTCCCCTATAGTCACTTTCAAATTACCCTCCGCTTCGACGAAGAAGTCCATAGCTTCATCCAGACGGCCCTGAGCAACCCGGACTCGACCCATGGCGTAGAGGGTTTTCCCGGTTCTTTACTGCGTCAGTGATGACATTAAGGGATAGAGTGAGATTAGTTCTTACTCGAAAGCAGAAGTGTCGTCCCTGCCAAATTTTCTGTCCCGTGCTTCGAGCACGGGCAACAATACTTTCTCCCCCTCATCACCTCGTCCCTCTGCAGCGTGGAATAAGGCAGCGTTGATTGCTGGCCACGTTCCCGCTGTCTCGTTCTCTGGATCCGCATTTTTGAAGCCGTCAATTGCCATCTCCCATGATTTGAGCGCTTCGTCACTCGACCCTTCGTAGACATACGCCCAGCCGATCTCATTGTACGCCATTGGCACTCCAAGCAGATCTTCTTTCTCTTGATACTTTTGAACTCTCTCCAACT
This sequence comes from Diplodia scrobiculata, assembly GCA_001455585.1. Classification (NCBI taxonomy): domain Eukaryota; kingdom Fungi; phylum Ascomycota; class Dothideomycetes; order Botryosphaeriales; family Botryosphaeriaceae; genus Diplodia; species Diplodia scrobiculata. Next base: position 32,355 of record LAEG01001484.1, read on the forward strand.
CAAGCTCCAGCCATTTCTTGAAGTGCCCAATGCTACTTGTGCCAAAGTACGTAGCCGCGACCCCCTGATACTGGTGAGAATCAGCCAGAAGCCGGGTATATCTGTTCTGGTCCTCGTTAGGATCGAGGTGTTCCAAGACACTCTGACTCAGAGCGCCGAGCGTATCGCACAGCTCGAAAAGTGCTCGTTCCGCCATGAACCTGATCAGAAGATGTCAGTGCGTGAAGGAAAGACCGCCCACCCGTTGATGAAGACTTACCAAGATCCTTCGTTGAAGAGAGCGACTGTGCGGATACTCGGTTTGATATCTCTTGACCGAATTGAGTCACCCAGTGTGGTGTTCCAGTAAGAGATGTGGGGAAAGTACCGTTCGCACACCTTTCTGCGTGACGTTAGGTTACGGTCCTCGAATCTCACAAAAGGCCAGACTCCCGAGACCAAGACCGTTGCCGCCTCCAAAACGTCTTGCATCTCTTCCGGCTCCATCTTTCTCCGGACAACATCCTGCACCAACCGATGCATGCGAAGGCTTTCCGTCTCGTAATCGCGTTTCACGAGTGATGTGTTGATGAGCTCGGTCCTGGCATTGTAGTAGTCCTTCTTCTTTTTCGGATAGCCATCGAGCTTGACCTCATTTGCACTTCTGATGAGTATCTCTTCTGGGATGCTGTCCGGATCAAGTATCGATAGCAGCTTCAAGAGCGCGGCCGCAGCTGGTGTCAGGTTTTCCAGCGCCCAGACAGAGGCGATGGACTGACCGCCGGTGAGGCCGGCAATCACAGTGGCCTGCAAGTCTTTCGCTTCTTCGTCGTACTTCTCGAGGAACTCTTTTAGCGACAAGTGTTGCCTACGGATGATGGCTGCCATCAACACAAGAGCCAAGGGAAGTCCCCCGAGGGTCTGCGCAATCTTGCTGTACAGCTCGGGGCTTTGGTGCTCTGCATCTCTCTTGGCAAGGCGACTCAAGAAAGAGATTGCTTCCTCGGTTTGCATTGGGGAAAGATCCATCCCTTCGGATGTTGCGTAGATGCCGTCCCTTGCAACCGGATTCCGACTTGTGAGAAGGATTGACCCTTGCCCTGTCGCCGGCCAGTAGTCATGGAGTAGATCTGGATTGTCGACGTTATCCAACACGATGAGCCAGGATGCTTCTTCCGTATCCGTCCCATCTCCTTTGCTTGGTCGCACAGGATTGCAGAGCCAGCCTTTCGCCAGTTCCCGTTGGGCCACCAGGTCATCATCCGAGGCTCCATCGTGCAGTCCGAGATCCCGAGCAATCTGAGCGAAGCCAGCGGACAGCTTTTGCTCATTGTCGGCGTCGACCCAGAAAATTGCATCGACCTTTTCCTTTCGGGTGTGCATGAACGCGATGGCCGCTTCTGTTTTGCCCACTCCGCCCATTCCATATAGAACGAAGCTTCGACAGCCATTATGTGCATCGGTATGTTGAGGCTGCTCTGCAGGTACAAGTGCCCTTTCGATGGCCATCAAAACATCTTCACGTCCAAAGAAATCCTTTGTGAGGGCCCGTTTCATCGAGTGGAGCGGGAATTGTATGGGGTTCTTGCCCTCATCGGGGGGATGTTGGTTATCCAGGTCTGTGGTCACCTGGTGCACCGATTCGACGTCAAAGTCTATGCAATAGATTGTGTTATAAACTCGAAAATGTCAGCCGTAGCGCTGCGGTCTCAGTCACTTACTCTCGGAGGCGTTGTCCGAATGTGTTTGCCAGGTTGACGCATAGTCGTCTGAAGGGTCATTGAGCAAGGCGGCTATTGCTCCAGGAGCATCATCTGCAGCTCTGCAGAAGTACTTGACGATTACTTCATACAAAGCACTATGCGCTTTGATGTTACCGAGATCATGGTGGTTGGCTACGGCACCCACAAGCGTCTCGTCAGTGCCCGATGTTGCCCTGGTCTCGGCATGATTTTTGTCGACAAACTTTACGGTTTTAGCAAGTGACTTACTGATCTCATGTTCAAAGTAATAAACTTGAGTGGGATTTGGCATGCTTACAACCAATTTCTTCCCTCGGGAACCTCGCAGAGTGTGGAGCAAGCTCTCGCGAACCTTGGTCTGGAGTGTCTCGTAGACAGACAAAATGTGTACTGGAAGGCTGAGGTTTTGAAAATCCCGGCAGGTTGTAGCAAGATTCGCCACATCCCCCTTATGAAAGCTGTCTTTCGGTACCTCCTTTCGCTTGGCTTTCAGAATGAGCCTCCAATTCTCCCACCTCTTGTCGTTCTCAGACGTAAGATGTGGGGTCCCCAGGAATATGATGCCGGCGGTGACTTCCTCAATGAGCCTTTCTGAGTGCGACTGGGACTGGTGCGCAATCCAAAGAGCCTGGCAAGCAGTCAGTCGTGTACACTTAACATCCGCTGTCACGCTGGGCCAACCTTCTTCAAGATGATTCCTCCCAGACTGTGGCAGATGAACACCAGAGGGCGCCTCTCCATCTACATATCGTCAGCATCAAGCAAGCATTCTGGGAGTCAAGGCATACGTCAGGCTCCCTGCCACGGATGAGTTCTGTGAGAAACAATTGAGCCTGGCTCAAGAGTTGCTTCCACAACGACTTTGCTCCTACTTGCAGTTCATAGGCAAACATGGAGACTCGAACGTCATTTTCGGTGGCTACGCTCAGGGGTTTGAGCCATGAGCATCTATGTTTCCGTTGCTCTGGTCCATACTGAGTCCACACACCGGGAATCACCACAATGCTAATTTATTTGCGTCAGCGCATGCCATTGCATTACAGCTGCAGACTATAGCTCTTCGTGCACTCACTCGATGCCGTCGTCCGGCGGAGCTTCTTGCAAATGGAATACCACCTTCATGCTTCCCTGACTTTCAATCATCATACTTGACCTGCGAAGGGAATCCGCTCTCTCAAAAACAATGCTTCAAACAGCGCAGAAAGCGGGGAAAGACGGGTATGACAGGAAAACATTGCACAGGTCAGTTTGCTGCGTCCTATATGCTTGATAATTCATGCAAGCTGTTTGGCACCGATCGGTTGCACGAGCACCTCATAGTTGCGCAAGGCTGAACTACCACAGAGTTTGTTGCGAAGTTAAATCGCGACGTCAATGGCGCGCGAGGCGGGTTGACGGAAACAACATCATCCTGCAGGTGAGCAATCGCCGATGATCGCCGATCCCTCAGAACCATAGGCACTTGAATGATTTTAACCGGCCAGCCTTGCCACCCAGCTGGTGTGTTACACAAAGCGTGGCAGGGAGAACACCCACTCTCTCGACCCAACCCTTTGAAAGGGATGCTGAGCAAAGCCGGCATGCTGGCGACCCCGCTTTGCGGCTCAACTCTTTGGTCGAGCTGCCTGTCGGGGGCGGCGGCCACACCCGTGTATTTCAGAGGCCATCAGCACTGCAGCTTCTGCTCCGGTCCCGTCATCATACGTTGCACATGAGCGCATACTCTGCGCCGATTCACCACCGATGACGAACAAGCCGGATCATCAAACGTCGATATGGTTCCTTGACGAGCTCGACCTCTACAAGACGGTCAGGCCATACCGCCTCAACTTTCCCTCCACCAATGCGGGTGTTCCTCGCTCGAACATCAAAAGGACTGAAGCGCCGGACGTCCCGGTGTATGATATTCGCAAACAAGCGAGCTCGCTCTCGTACGACCACAACGGGTTTGCTGTGCTGCCAGTCAACAGCTCCCTGACAGCGGCGGACTGCGCTGACGCACAGACGGTCCAAAACTTGTATTACGGGGAGGTGCAGAAAGCTGTTGCAGACTTCTTCGACACGCCAAATGTCGAGGTCTTGAGACATGTGGTGAGTTGTCGCAATTTGTTGCGGAACACCTATCGCAAGCTGAACGTGGCGCCCGTCAGGTGAGAATCCGACACGCCCAGTTTCCTGTCTCCACGGGCCAAAATTACAAACATGGGCAGCCCGTGCTCATGGCTCACGTCGGTAAGGGAAGTCAATGGCTCTGGTGAAACGAAGTGCTGAGACCGCTTATCAGACTGGACTCCGGAGAGGGCAGCTCAAGTAGTACGCCAGCGGAAGAAGGAAGCTGCCGACTTGATTCTCAAAGGCCACTTTGCCATAGTTCAGTGAGTGGTCCTCATGTGAAGTTAATCCAATGAGTTGAGCGAACCTTGCGCGCAGTGTATGGAAACCATTGAGGGGCCCAGTGAGAGACTGGCCGCTTGCACTTTGCGACGCATCGACAGTCGACATCGAGGATTTCGAGGCAACAGACTCAGTCTCCAGGTCTGGTCTGGATGAAAACTACCAGGTTTATCATCGTCCGAAGCATAGGTGGTTCTACCTTAACCGGCAAGAAGCGAATGAAGCTCTGATGTTCAGACAACACGATTCGAGAATGGGTCGAGGCTCCGGTACTCTATGTCTATCACATTCTCAACGAGTCACTGCTTATACATGGTAGGAGTACCTCATGCGGCTATCAAAAACCCTGGAGCGGGCGTGTCTGACGAGCCAAGAGAGAGCATTGAATGCCACGTACTGGTCTACTGGGAGTCGGATGAGTTGCGAACGACCCAGGACGAATGATACCATAGCACGATTGCTGAATCCGTACCTCTCGAGGCAGCTATCATTACTCTTTCATAGAAATCTATGAAATATATGATCACGGCATACCTTATTCAATTTCGCAATAGGTAGATTACAGAAGCACGTGACACGAACGCAATTGTATTGTTTGACAGAGGAGAGTACACAAGACCTCGGACACAAGCTGTCGAACGAGGCCATCAAACGAGAGACAAGATCGGGCGATGTACTTAGTTGTCATCCCAGAGCCAGACAGTATCTTCATCTTCGTCATCCATGCCCCATTTGTTTCCGAACGCGGTGAACATGTCTCCCTTCTCGAATTCGTGGTGGATTTCTTCCATACTCGGCTGCTGCATGAGCCCGATGTGCCTCCACGGCTGGAGTTTCGGCTGAGACTCGATGGCTCGATTGTCGTCGGTAGCCACACCAAGCGCGACGAGGCTAAGAGGAGGCGCGAGGGTGGTAGCCATGTTTTCACTGTCGAAGCTTGCTCTATCAGTAAACACTACGTGAGGAAACAGGAATTGAGCTTACCGACGCGCCGATTTCTGCTGTGCAAGGGATAGCTGCGCGGTGAAGTTCTTCGGTAGCACGGTGAACAGACTTAAATATGCGTCGGAAACCCCCGCAGAATTGCAAGGCTGAGATAGACCCCATTCGGCTGGGCGGATGATACGCAGAGAAATGCTGAACTGCCATGATGGCGCATGACCATCTACCGTCCGGGATGATAACATTAATCAGCAAGGCGCATGAGCTGTGAGCGATTGTGGCAGGCAGCAGGCGTCGTGGCCCCAGCCCTCGGTCATAACATCCGATCAACCAGCCCTGGGCATCCCCGCACTCTCCAATCCCAAAATGAAAAGCTCGAGGACGCTCTCTCCAAGAACCAACCCGCTGGTAACGAAGAGGAGGCTATCATCGCTCATACGGAAATGACTGGCACATGCTATTTTGACAGCTCCACCGACGACGTGTGCTAATGTGACTGGTGGTATGAGATACATACCTGATCCATCAGTATATGCAGTGAACTTGAAAGATAGCAGATAACCTACCAGCTGCAACCGCCACTCCGCTTGGGATGAAATTCCTGCACCTGTAGGGGCGAAGTGCTATCCGAAGAGCAGCCCCAACCATGGCAAGGGCCGCAGCTGCAATAGCAAATGGTGCCACACCATCCGGCAAGTGCCTCCCATAGGCCAGCCTCGCGGTGGATAGCCACAAGTATCCAGCGGGGACCGGGAACTGGCGGCTTGGAATGGTGTAGACGTGTGTGAAAAGCCTGTAAGCCAGCACCGAGATCAGGCCACCCAAGGACGCCCCGATCATCCGTCCAAAGAACACGGCATTGGCGGAAACCCCGAGAAGGCTGGCGGTCTTGACGTCAGAGGTGAGGCCAGTAGCCTCCCACGTGCCGGCCTCGGTGACTCCAGCAATGGTCATGTTCGCAATGATGGCGCCTCGCATTGAAGATGGAATAATCGCCGCAAATATGAACTGGCAAAATTTACCTGTTACGGCTCTCAGTCTTTTGAAAATCGAAAAGGACGGTTGGATAAGGGTAGTTCGGTCTTGCAGGAAGGGGGCGCCCTACTTATACTGTCAGCCTGCGTCGAGCCTGTTTCCCCCATTGAGCGTATTGTGGCAAAGCTCAGAAGTACACTCAGAGTGATTGAGAGAAAGACGGCATATACGGGAACTAGAGACTTGAAGACAACGTGAGTAACGCCAAGGGCTAGTGCAATGGCTAAAATGAGCAGCATCGTTAGGGTAATCCTGGGCCGCGGACCAAACTTCGTCTGAGAAACGGGAGATGAGTTTCGGTGCATCAAAGCATCGGATTCGCCATCTAGATGACCAGTCGTCGACCGCTGATTGGTACTGTAGGAGGGTTGAGTATGCCCATCATGAGAAAGCAGAGACGCAGCGGAACTAGTCTGCTCATTTCTGACGAAAGGGAGGCAGCGAATAATGTAGCGATGCGCGGATGGGTTTATGATGGCTCTCGCTGCAATCCAAACAAGGTTGACAACTGAGTCGCCGAGGATATGGCCAAGGCTGACCCATATTATCCACCCACGGCTGCCAGTTTCCCAATCGTCGACAGGTCCAGGGGCCCAGCCGTGGCTTCTCGACACGTGAGCCAATATTCCCCATCCCAGGATCGAACCAAAGAGCATGTAAAATATCGTTGTTGTCGGGATGATTATTCCGAATCCGATAAAGGCTGGTGATATGAGAAGGTACCACATCGACTGTTGGGCGGCAACAAGTCCAAAAACTGGGACTTCTTTGATCCACGGTAAGAAGTATGACAGGAGAGTCTGGAACTATTAGCACAACAGCCAGACAATCGACTGTGTATCAAGGCTTACAAAGGAACCAGAAGCAAGGAATGCCATCAGAGCATGGGAGAATTCTTTTCGCCAAGCATCCCGTGTTTCAGCTTCCGACTGATTATCTGTATTTGAAGAGGCAGGCTGAGTAGATGCCGTGGGCTCCATTGCTGTTCCATGCAGCAAAGCGATGAAGGCAGCGGTGGCAGTCGAAACGGGGAACGGAAGGTTCCCAGCCTCAATGAAGTACTTCTTCAGAATCATGGCAACAACGACGCCGAAGGGAAATATCCCCACTGACCAAACGCACAGTTGTGTTGTGCTGAATTCGATCGGTCCATCTTCTTGCGGTGTGGCGAGAAACTCAAGAGCAGGAATGAAGCCGACAAGACCAGCTGTGATGGGCATGCCGCCGACAGCGCCGGAAATAGCGACGAGGACGACATTTTCGGCAGGTGTGAAGGGTTGAGAAAGACAGCGCTCAATGAGTTTGAAGACTGCGAATCCCATGAGGGCGGACGGCATAGGCATGGTGCTGCCGATGCCTGCCTGTAAGCCAAAGTAGAGGTTGGAAAATGCTATCAAGGTGCCGATGGCGATGCCCACGAGGCTGGTTCGTAAGGTCAGGCTCACATGGCGTCGATGGATGGCTGGTGCGTCGGCGCGATCATGACTCTCGGGGCTGGCGCCTGTGCGATCATGCGTGGACGAGGCTGTCGCTCGGTTGATGACGGTCGGAGCATCGACGCTGGTGGACGCCATCGATGCGGTCTGTGTTGTGACGTGCAGCCCTTTGTATCGGGCTATCCGGGGTGGGATTCATGGGACTGGAGTCAAACCAAGCTGTGGGGGCCGTTTAGGAAGGAAAGGTGTAGAGTTGTTGTACAGTGCGCCCCAGGCTCGCCTTATGCAAGGTCTCCGCGTTGCACATAGCCCTGCCCATCTCTGTCAAAACTACCTTGCCCTCTGACAATCTCGAATCCATAGTGAAGAGAAAACCAAAGCTGTGCAAGTGCCATATCCTCATATAAATTCAATCTTGGTACGAATTGACGTTCACGCAGTACTACACTGGTTTAGTAGTATCGACAGTGGGCCCGTCTGTTTTCGTGCTCCCCCGAGTCTTACCCGGCGATTTTTAATCAAATCATTTTGCGTCAGCCACCGCAAATCAGCCATGACGCGACCCCTGTAAGACCTCGCCGGAAAAAAAAAGAGAGAAAACAGTAGTGCAAGTTTCAACTATCTGGAGGAGTGCATTATCCGAAATTATTTGAACTTCAACATCGTTCCAACCCTATTCTCGATTGTTAAAATAAACAGCTTACCGCTCTAAGTAATTTTCTCTAGCGCCTCTAGTGTGCTCCTGGTATGGAACCCCAATCTCTTTTCTATGTCATCGAGCACTGCCCACAGCTTGTTCCTTACTCCAGCTAGTTTGGTATATTTGATGGCTAAGCATATACAATCAGCTACTTTCATTTGCAGCGGTTCATGAGTAGCTTACCGTAGGAAAGAGGATTTATCGCAACAATGAGATTTCCATCGGAAATGCCTTTGGATAAGCAGATAGATGCGATCGATCGGGCACATTCCCAAATTTGATCCTTCTTCGAATCAGCCATCTGCAGGTCCTCCGGGGCTCACATGCACTTACCGGATACTCCGAGTCGGCTGCACGTCTGGCTCTTTCCTCAAGAAGGATGATCACAGCCAGGTGATAGTACAGCAATGCAGTAGCTACATGTGTCAGCACCTCGTTAGTGACCAAAGCCCTCAACATCTCACACAAAAGCCTGCACCATACCTGCCGAGTCAATCGGGAACCACACCTCATCCAGGCCCTCCGCCAACCCGCCTTTCAACCTCAACCCCTCAAACGACCTCGGCAGCCCCCCTCGCCACTCCTCCAACTCGGCCAGCAAGCCCTCCACCGGCTCCACCCTGCCCGCCAACCCACTCCCATCCGCATCCACGAACACGCACTCCACCGCCCTCGCCAACAACCACAACAGCTTCCTCCCCCACCAATCCTCCTCCCCTTCCCCCTCCGCATTC
>LAEG01001485.1:0-21055 GCA_001455585.1 Diplodia scrobiculata
CCCCCCCCCTAAGCGCCGGTGCTATGCGCAGCCGTGACTCCGCTGTCATATCATACATACATTGATATCTGTTTTTGGACCCACCGTTGCTGGCGGGGTTGCATTAAAAAATTCTGTGAAGTAGTGAAGAGGCTCTCGGGGTATAACTTTTGAAAATCGAAGTATGAACAGAACGAAAAAGTTGGTGAAGGCGGACTGGAAGACTGAAAGAGCACGGTCAAGCAGCGCCCATCTCGATCTGCTTTCCCTTCACACTGACCCACTTCACGCACAAGGCGAATACAAAGCTGAGCGCAGACATGGCGACACTAACGTAGAAGGTCTCGGTCAGCGCGTCGTTGTACGCACTGAGCAAGCCACCCAGGTACTCCGGAAAGACGCGCGCGATGGCTGTGCGTAGCTCCGTGGCGCCGGTGGAGAGGACAAAGCCTTGTAGCTGAGCGCCACCCTCGGGAATGGCGGCCGAGATGTTCTTGATCAGCTGGTTCGTGAAAATGTTCTGGCCAACCGAGACGAACAGGGCACCGCCCAGCGTCTGCGAGAACATGATGATGGCGGTGCCGATGGGGATGTCGGTGGTAGGGAGGGCGGCTTGCACGGCAATGAGCGTCTGCTGCATGCCGAAGCCAACACCGGCGCCGAAGATGAACTGATAGCCGATCCACTTGGGGTGGCCCGTGTCGACCTCGAAGGTGGTCAGGAGGCCGGCGCCGATGGACATGAAGATGGAGGAGAGAATCATGAAGGGGACATAGTGGCCGAGCACCGAGACGAGGACGCCGGCAATCAAGCTGACGAAAACAAGACCGAGAACCATGGGGAGGTTCATGATGCCCGACTTGACGGCCGAGGCGCCCTTGATGACCTGGAACCAGATGGGAATGTAGTAGATCATGATGAAGAAGGCGGCGCCAAGGAAGGCACTAAAAACGGCGCAAGACCAGACGGTGCGGTCGCTGAAGACGCGAGGCGGCACCGTGGCACTCTCTTGCTTCCAGAACTGGATGCCGATGAAGATGAGGATAAGAACACCGAAAACCACGAAAAGGGCAATGATTCGGGCGTTGCCCCACTCGTACTTTGAGCCACCCCATTGGAGAGCGAGGAGCAAGGACACGACGGCGGGGATGAAAACGAGGGTTCCGTAGATGTCGAACTCGTTGAGCTTGGCCTTCCAACCAGACGCGGTGTTCTTGACAATCTTGGGCGACTTGAAGAAAAAGAAGATGAAGATTCCGGTGATGAGACCGAAGGGAAGGTTGATGTAGAAGCTTGGGGCCTGTTAGAGCCAAGCCATAGTCGAGCTTTGGTTTAGACTTACCACCAACGCCAAGTCGCCTTGTCGGTAAAGACACCTCCCAACAGTGGCCCGGCAATGCTAGAGATTCCATACATAGCACCAATGAGACCGGTGTATGTGGGGCGCTGGCGCAGAGGGACAGTCTTGCTGACAATGAGGATGGCGCCCGAGAAGATGCCAGCGGAACCCACGCCAGCAATAGCTCTGCCGACAATCAAGGCCTCGGAGGTGGGGGCAATACCGCAGAGGAAAGAGCCGAGCTCGAAGATGAACAGTGCAACCAGATATGTCCATTTGATGGAGAAGAAGGTGTACAGCTTGCCGAAGATGAGCTGGAAGGCGCAAGTGGTGAGCAGGTAGCTCGAGGCGTACCAGCCCACATCGTCCAGTGCTTTGAAGTGGTCAGTGATGCGCGGGATGGCGGTGGAGATGATGGTGTTGTCCTGCAATTGGGCAGATTAGCGACGGAAAGCGTGGGGGATTGCGGAGAGGGCCAGGCGCACCAGGGCCATGCAAAGCACGGAAAGGCAGAGGGCGATTGTGATAAAGGCCAGCTTCCACGATTTTGGGTACTCGTCTTCATTCTCTTGCTGGGGCGTAGCCTCGTCGGCCGCCTGCTCGAGAGGGGCGAGTTCGACGGGGCCGCCCGCGGTGGGCGACTTTTCTTTCGGCTCCTGGCTCTCTTCGGCGGGCATGGTATTGCTGTCCACGGGGTCCTTCTTCTCGCTGACGGACGGCGAGGGGCTGGACTTAAGAGACGACGCGGCGTCCATTGTCGCGCGTTCAGAATGGGAGCCGTCCATGATCAAAGGGCCGAAGCAGGGGCGTCTTTACTAAAACGGGACAACGGGCGCGGGGGCTTGAAGGGCGGGTGCCTGAGGTGAGGGAGACGGGCGCAAGGCGGCGATGATATAGAGGCCGTGGTGGGCACAGGCGTCATCTGGTCCGGAGCGGCACTGGGCAGGCTGCTGCCGAGCTGGCGGAGCGGATGCGAGAGCACGGCGGCCTGGGACGATGCTGTCAAGCACGCGTAGCGGCTGGCGCCATGCGGCGGCGGCGTGCCACAGGAAGACGCGCCAATCACCGGCGGGCCAGAACGACGGCGGCGCGAACAGCGTGGAGCCCAGCGCCAGGCAGCCAAGACGGCGGGAATGGAAGGGGCCACGGGCCACGGGCCACGCGCACTGCGGCTGCCTTGCATCACCCATTCTACCTCGCGATCGCTTTCGGCGGCCCAGCGTCGCTCGGCGCCGAATTGTCCATGTCGCTGTGACTCGCCTCCTGTGGCGCCCGCGCTCAGCCTTGTGGCCCACTGGCTGCTCCTTCGCGAAAATTCCCCGGGACTGGCACCACAATCGCTCACCGCAGCTGCCCCCGTTGCGTTCCCGACGTACAGAATGCTCCAACGCCCTCAGCCTCGCAAGCCTTTCCGCTACGGGTCGACAGCTCGCAAGCCTTCTGGCTCGACCTCGCGACCGTCGACCACTCCAACCACGGGCCCCGCAGCGCACCCAAGCTAGGGGATCGGCCTTCCCGGAAGGCCGAACCATGCTTGTCTTTCCCGAATCCTTTGCCTGTGGCCAGGCCCTCCGCTCCTCGTGTTAGCGCTGGCTCGCCAATTTCCTTATCCGCAACCGGCTTCCGACGACCCTTGTTTGTCTGCGTTTGTTCCTCTTCGGATCGCGCCTACCACTAACAAAGCAAGTAGGTAGGTATAATCTCTTGGCTGATTCGCTTCCGCGGGGATTCTACGCAAACGCTGGACACTAAAGGCTTGCCCACGGGATTTGATCCTTCGTCGCAACGCTCGGACGTTTGACTGGACAAAGGAAGAATCACTTATCCCCGCATTGTCTCCTTTGTGTCGGATTTAACTTTCCTTCTCTACGCGACGGCACCGCGGCTGCAGGAAGATAATCCTGACCTTGCACCGTCAGTCCTTGGGAGTAAATACCCAATGCGACCAGGGTGGCCTCCAAGCTGATGCGACACATGAAAACGGAGCACCATGTTTCCAAGCCAACGGACGTAAGGCTATTAGCACCACTATCAATGAGCTTTGAAATCCACGAGAGACAGTTATTTCCATGCTCAGGCCACCGCTGCTCCCAACCCAACACAAAGCCTACACTTTGGGCAAATTCAGCGAAGCCAACCAGCCTCCAAGCTTCAAGTCTAACCATTGATAATGAACAGCACCAGCGTCGTCACCACCTCCCGTCCAATGCGGAGCTACACAGTCTGAAATGTACGCGGAAAACTCTTTCAGTCCTGTTACATGAACACGTAGCTGAAGACCTGCAGTGACGTGTTCGTTTGCAGGCTCTGTTCAAAGCAGTGTCTCAACCGCGACCATACAATTGGTGCAGCCCGGCGTGTCACTATGCTTCATCTATCTGCCGAACATCGGGCCGAGCCGAAGAAAGGGGATCGACGAAATAAGCAAATGTGGAGCAGAGCGCGGCCCTTGCGGCTTGATCATACTATTGCACTACTGCCTTGCTTCCTGCCTCGAGGCGTGGAACGTGCCTGGAAAGGATGGCATTGCCACTGTTACTGCCGACGTTCCGCGCAACGTGTTTTGCTCGTGCGTTAGCCTTGCCTAGCACACGCATAAATAGCGTCCGTTATTGTGCGGCTGGTGACATGGGTCTCACACGAACCGGCAGCCACTTCTCACCCGTTTACGACCTGCGGCTCGGCGGCGACTCGTATTGTGCGTCGCAACTGTTTCCCTCTTCGTTTTCTTCATGCAGAGACGATACGACAGCACTGATCCATAGCTTCAGCTCAAACCTCCATTCTGGGATGAACCGTTTCCAAGTGGCCCTACAAAGCCTTCTTCATTCAGTCAACTTGCCAGTCATGGAGGTAAGCATAAGGTTCGGACGTGGCGTCCAGCCAGCTGACGCTGTCAGCATCCGCCGGCGACTGACCCGACATACATACATCACGCGGTCATCTTGCCACAATGTCTTAAGTTGCCCGCCTTTTCGAAGACTCCTAATGTTCTCAGTGAGTTGATCTGCTTCTATGGATCTGCAGCCTTGCATCTACTTTTGAGTGCACGCCTCTGAAGGGCCGGCGTGGCACGCTTCCACCCGATGCTTTCTCCGGAGTCTTATGTTTGGAACTGTATCCGAGCGACCAAGGCCTGGCGGGCGGGTTTCCAGATGGTATCCGACTTGCATTCCGAGTCATTATTGTAGCGCAGGGTCGTGCGTTGCCGTTCCATGTGTACTCGACGATGCTCGAGGACGGCAGAGGGGATCTTGGCCACAATCGCCTGTATGGAATTTTCAAGGTCTTTCTAGAAATTGCAACCAACATGCGGGACGGCAGCGGACCCAATACTGTCTGGATTGGATCCGCCGGCAGGGTATGTTGGGAGAGCAATGAGCTTCAAGGCCCGCGAAAGAGAAATGACGCTCCACGTGTCTGTCCCCGCTGTCTCCTTTGTCTCCCCAAGCTCCGTCTTGACTAAATGCAGCAAGGTGGCCCCGTACATGAGAGAATCGCATTGCGTTTTGTGATCAGGGGCAGTGCAAACGGTGGTTGGGGGCTGTTGTGTGCACGCGATGCGGTACTTGTCCAGGTAGCTGAAGTAAACCTGCAGCAGGTCATCTATTGCCTTCGCTCGCACAGCCATGATGCTCTCTAATGCACGCTCACATCAGTCGCTTGTTAGGTCGGAGTGGTTTTGACGGTGTGGGAAGACCACTTACCAATGTTTTCAGGTGGGAAGTTGTACTGTGAGGTGTTGAAGATACTATGATGCGGATTGTTGCCTGTTTTCGGATCGCAGTATTCTACCTTTGTGGCCGAATGGACCAAGTATGCGCAGAGAGTTCCGAAGACATTCGTCTCTCCAAATTTCCAGGAGATCCAGAGCCACTCCTCGTAGCCGTCCCGTTTGACGGTATGCCTCAGGGAAACAATCCACTTCTTGACCCAGGGCTTCACGAGCTTCGTTGCTCCGTACTTATCAGTCAACACCGAAAGAGCCAGCAAGTGAGAAAGGGTAAGTGTCTGGGCGATGTTTAGCAAGATTGTCAGCGCGTTTCCATCGTCCTCCGGCAGATCGACTTCTCTCATCCCGTCCGCGGTGGGCTGCGCCTCCTTGGAGAATCCATTGGGAGACAGCATGCATTTCCAAGCATCGCAAACCAGGCACATGACTTTGGCGCAGACCACGAAGACCTTGTCGACTTCGTTGACTTTGACAAGGAGGCGTGTGTCGCCTTGAGGGTCGAAGAAGATGGTGCTTGGAGACGAGCCCCCCGGAGATCCTTGCTCGTCTTTCGGTTCCGGACTTGTCAACACGGCGCCCACGTCTAACGCTGAGTGTTCGGGCTGAATATGTGATGGTAGTGAGTTTTGAAGATGACGGCGATGTGCCCTGGCAGATTCGCCGTGTTGTGGTTCTGTTCCACCCCATGAATTGGTCGGCCATCAACACCCAGCCGTCGAGGGATAATAGGGGGTATTCATCTCACTAGTCAGCCGCACATTATATCGTGTAATACACGCTCTTCATCAGTAACACACTATCATGTTTATGCGTGCTTGCGCCGCCGCTGCATCTCTCATCCCCGCCTACCGCTACTTACGTGATTACCCTAGTAAAACACCCCTTTACTACCGTACTAGCCAAGAATTCTTAGTTAAAGCGCGCCTCGGTCGGCCAACAACACGTGTTTTAGCAACTACGGGGCATGGTAGCTGATTTACGTGTTGATGGCCGACCAATTACCCGTTGTTGGGCGACCGGGGTGGGGTGGTCGCTCATGGGGTGGAACAGATCACTAGCTCACTCATTTCGGCGAGACTCGTTTTCTCACCGCCTGCTTTAATCTTATAAAAGCAGGCCTTCTCCTTCACATTCTTTTCTGCTTCATCAAAGACCTCTTGTAAATAGAACGTAGCTGAATGTCAGTTCACTATCGTTTCACAACACGCCGGCAGATGGGTTGGAACGAGGGGATGAAAGTAGCAGGCAGCAATGGGTCAGGCGTTGAAAAGCTTGTGTCCATCACGTGATACTTAAGACAGTCATCTGTGGTTACGGGTTTGTCAAATTACAGGATCAATATGTTTTTATTGATTATTGCCCGCATGTTTCTTTTCTAAACATCAATCGTTACAAGCCCTGTATCTCGTATCCTTTCACATCACCACCGCGCGATTTTTTGGCGACTTTGTAAGCAGGCATTCTGATCTACCATCGTAGCAAATGCTAGTATTGAACCGAAAGCTAGACAAGAAGTGCTTTCTGTCGCTGCATGTGGACGCGGTGCGATTCGAACACTGCGGACGGTTGATATTCCTGGATGCTGCGAATGGATAGTTGCAGTTCCAGGATACTGGCAATATTCTTGCAGACGTGGCCATCCGATGCTCTACACAGCTGGTCCTTGGTCTCATGTATCTTCGAAGAGAGTCATTCGATACTCAGAGAGACGGTGTCGGAGCTTTGGAGCCGTCGTTCAAGTCTGAGGCCGACACTGCTGAGGAGTCTGATCATGTATCCGAGGAATATGCAGTCGCATTTAGAGTTGCCGTGAATGTACACGTGCTTCTTGTGTAGATACTGCTCTACGTAATCGTAAAGCACATCTAGCATCTTGTCCATAACATGCTTGCCCGCAGACATTATGTTCTCTGCTCAAGCGTTAGCAGTATATCGCAAGTAATCACACGTACTGCGGGCGACAGGTTAAATCCAATAGAAATGGTGAAGACTTACCAATGATACCGGGCGGAAAGCGACAGTCTTCGTTGTCAGGGTCTAGAATGCGGCCTGCATGCGTGACAAGCTTGCCATCTTCATTCGCTCCCGAGTACCTGGTCAGGTCTCTAGCCAGCGTCTCGAACTTGTCCTCGTACCCATACTCCCATACAATCATCAGCCATTCCTCTTGACCAGCGTCCCAGTCACCGAAGCCCCAGGGTGAATCAACCCAATCCTTGATCCAAGGCCTCACCATAATGGTAGCACCGTACTTGTCCGTCAGAGTTGCCAGAGCTCGGAGCTGGTCGAACAGAAGAGGATTGCGTGACAGGCGATCAAATCGAAGGTGAGCAATGTTGAGCAAGATGGTGAGAGCATCCGCTTCGTCGTGAGGAAGGAAAATCGGCATCATGCCGTCCTTGCCGGGCTGGCCTTCCTTGAAGTGGCCGCTCTGCATCTTTTTCCAAACATTTGAAGCGAAGCCCAGTGCCTTGGAAGAAACGATGAAGGCCTTGTTGTATGTATCGCAGTCATCCCGGACAAGAATACAAGTGTCGCCCTGTCCATCGAAGTAGACAGCTTCAGGCAATACCTTTATCTCCGGGAAGTCCCGCATGCATGCGATCTCTGTTCTGGCCGCGTGGGCCGGTAAGGTTACGGCCGTGATGTCGTGCTGGCTGGCACTGGGACGCGGGCGGGCTGGAACAACTGAAGAGTGTATGTCGGAGCAGGCGGATATGCCGACAAGGTGTGAGGTCCAGCGCAGCCGCAAGCGCAGCGGGTCGGACATTGGTGGAGAAGTCAGTCTTTCGTGCAGAAGGAGTCGTTCCAGTGACGGGGCATTGAGGAGAGTGTGGTCCTCAAATTTGCGCCAAACCTAACCGGGTGATCTGGAATCATGTGGAAGGAAATGGTGGATTCGGTCATGTACAAGTTACGTGGGTCGTGGAATCCCACGTCCGGATGTGCTTGTCCGGATTTTACAGTCGCATCTACGTCCACACATTTGGCTTCAACCGGCCAGGTTTTAGATGGCTCAGGGTTCTATTTTTTCATGTATTCGACTCTGTTTATCCATTTCCCCTCCCAGAACCCGTTATATCTTTTTCGAGATAGCTCAATGCAGTTACCTCAGAAGCTCCTTCTGCCGTTCCATGTGCACGCGGTGCGACTCGAGCACTGGGGAAACCCGTCTTTCCCTGATATTCCTGATTGATCTGCGGAAATCATCGTGGAAATTGCACCAGACGTGGGTTGCATAGTCATTTCCGGATGGAAAGTGAGAGATCTTGATGCCATAAAGCTTGCGGTATAGAGTAATTGCACTCCAGGCCACGTCTTCAGTGACGGGTCGTTCGAGACTCAGCCCAGTGCACTGGAGGGATATCATCAGAGAACCAAAGATGTAAGCATCACAGTCTCTTCTGCGTTCTGCGCTGGCTTCTGCGGTGCAGACTCCCCTTGGGCCTGTTCGGTCGTATGCCGTCCGGTATTGGCTCACAACTGCGTAGAGTTTGTCTAGTAGGCAACTGATTATCTGTGTTCGAAGGTGTAGCATAGAATCTAAGAAGAGATCAGTAGGAACACTCTTCGTGAGTACCCAAGGTTGGGCTCCTTACCAAGAAGTCCGGGTGGGTAAAAGCAGTAGCTGTCCTCCGGGTTCAGGACTTTGCCTTCCTTGTTCACGAATCGGCCGTCTTCATTGATTCCAATGTCCCATGTTAGCTCCCGAGCCAACTCCTCCATTTCTTCCTCTTCTCCAAGTTCCCAGTATATGGACAGCAGCTCCTCTCGGCCACATGTGTAGTCGAAGTAATAGGATCCGGAGATCACTTGCACCCACGTGGAAAGCCAGGGCTTGAGGATAACGATAGCGCAGTACTTATTTGAAAGCACGATCAAGTCTCTGAAAGCTTCGAACGACATTCTTCCCTTTGGGAGATTGTTGAAGCGGAGGTGTGCAATGTTGAGTAAGATAGAGAGCGCCCTCGGATCGTCCTCAGGTAGTGATATCTCTTTCATTCCAGATGGATCAGCTTGAGCCTCCTTGAAGTCGCCAGCTAGCATGCGCTTCCAGGGGTTGGAGACGAAACTCATAGCCTTGGAAGAAGCAACGAAGACCTTCTGTACGTCCTCGTCATAGACCAAGATACGAAGGTCTCCATCATCATCAAAGTACGAGGTGTCCGGAAGAGGTTGTGGGTGCGAAGACGCAGAAATGGCGTCGCTTTCGTTGGAGTCGGGCATTTTCATCTCTCGTCGATTCGCGGACAAGTCCTAGACGAATTGGAGGACCAGCGCAAAGCAGACGGGTGCGGTCCCGTGTGCGCCTGGATGGGCGGGTTGAAAAATTGTTGGGCGTTGCTTTTGGGGCAGGAGCAAGGAAAGCAGCCCTGCGATCCGCGCTAGACTGGATCGGGAGCGCACAGGTTTTGTGCAGCTCCAGAACCCTTCGTTCAGTGTCCTCACTCTGCCTGGTTCGTAAATACAACTCAGAAATGCCTCTTCTGCCTCTCCATGTGCCGCACGTGCGAGTCCAGAACCGGCGAAGGGATACACGCCAGAACCTTCTCGATCTTCCCCCACAGCTCCGGTACGAAGTTGCAGCTTCCAAAGTGGCTGTGGCGGCAGTCGATCAGCTCGACCCGCTTGAGCCTCTCGGCGAACTCCTCGATGCTCATCTTCACCTTGGTCGGGTCCTCGCGGGAAGGGCTGAGACCGTTCTCGTGAAGTGAGATGATGAACGACCCGAGGACGGTAGCGTCACACTCGCGGTCGGCGTCGACGCCGCAATGGCAGCAGACGCTCTCCGTGTCCGGCACTGTGTAGGAGGCCAGGTACTTGTCCTGGTAGCCGTAGCATGCGTCCTGCAGCAGCGCAATCGTGGCCGTCCGCACGCTCATGATGCTCTCTGCACCGCAACAGTCAGCAAGTCCATGTCACAAGCCAGCCAGAAAACGCACCCAGAATGTCCGGCGGGAACCACGACAACCCGCCCTCGCCATCCAGCACCTTCCCCGCCGCATTCACCAACCTCGCCTTCTCATCCACCCTCACCTCCCTCACCAACTTGGCCGCCAAGTCGGCAAAAATCTCCTGCTCCCCAAACGCCCACGCGATCCACAACCACTCCTCGTACCCGGGCACGCCCACCTTCTTCCTCTGCGCCCCCACCCACATGGACAGCCACGGCTGGAACGCCCTCGCGGCGCCATACTTCTCCGCCAACACGGCAACGCCCAACAGATGGCGAAAGCTCAGCTTCGCCGGGATCAGGCTGAACCTCAGATGGGCGATGTCCAGCAGGATGGACAGCGCCGTGGCGTCGTCGTCGGGCAGGGCGACCTCGCGCGGCTCGCCCTCGGTCGGCTCCTGGGCCTCCTTGAAGTGGCCGTCGGGCGACAGCATGCGGTCCCACGCGTCGCACACCAGCGTCATGGCCTTGGCCGAGCACACAAACACGTTCTCGACGCCCGCGTCGTTGCGCACCAGCAGCCGCGTGTCGCCCTTGAGGTCGAAGTAGTACGTCTTGCCCACCGGGCTCTTCTCGCCCGGCGTGTCGTCGTCGCCGTCGTTGACGCTGCCGTTGACGCTGCCGGCGACGCTGCCCGCGCTGTGGTGGTGGCGGCTGACGCCGTCCGCCTGCCGTCCGGTCGTGCCGAGGCCGCCGCCGGTGCCGCTGCGCGGCCGCTGGAGCGGGCGGACGGCCAGGGCGATGGCGGCGTCGTCGGAGCTCTCGGTCATGGTCGAGAAGCGCGACGTCGAGTCCTGCAGAATTGGCGTGGTTGTTGGGGTCTCCGCCGTTGCTGTTGCTGCCGCCATGATGTGCTCCGAGCGTCTCCGGGAAGGTCGATCTGGCTTCTTTTTTTCTTCTCCCTTTCCAAGTGGGGGAGTCAAAGCTTGGACAAAAGGAAAGCGGGCCTGGCGTTGAGAATCACCACGCGCGACGGCAGAAGGAAGAAAAGGAGTAGGAAGTGCTCGATGAAGGAGTTGATCCTGCGGGCAGACGCGGTGAAAGACCAAGTGGAGCCGCCAGTGGCACGCGACAACGCACCATCGGCCGATCCGCACTAATCCCATGCGGCAGGCGAGAAAAACCGAAAAAGCGGGCAAGCGAGTCACGATAGCTGCAGGTTGGTGTTTCGCATGACTGCCCCGCTCCCACGCTCTATGCTGGATTCGAAAAGGCGCGGAAGTTGGGACGTGGAAACAATTCTCGATTAAAGATAGTACTGCAATGTGCAAGGCCTGAAATGCTCGCAGTGACCAAGTCTCCCCCCGGCGCATGATCCCATCTCACGCGGCTTCTGCCAGCCCCTCACCGCCTCTTCACTAGTACGGAATGCCGTTGGTCAGCAGCTGGAACCGATCGTACTGGCCCGTCGACAAGCTGTTGTAACTCTTCTTGATCAGGAAACGCATAAACTCCGCCGCCTCCCTCTCCGTCTTGTCCAGCACGAATCTCTCGCGGAAGTGCTGCACCGTCTCGGGCTTGAAGCACGGCAGCCCGCTGTCCAGCATGACGATGACAATGTGCGCGAGATGCTCGCAGTGCTGCCGTGCTGCCAGGAACGCCTTGATGCACAGCTCCTCGAACCACCGGTACGGCTGCGAGTCGGTCGAGCCGCCCATGACGGCCACCATTTCCTGCGTGAGCTTGAACGGCGCGCGTTCGAACTTGATGCCGCCGGGCGCGATGTCGAAGCAGAAGCCGAAATCGATGTGCAGGATGTGGCCCGCGTCGTCGATCATGATGTTGCCGTTGTGCCGATCCTTGAACTGGAGCAGGTACGAAATGATGCTGTACGCCGCCATCGACTTGACGAAGTTGTTGCGCGCTTCTTGGAACCGGATCGAGTCCTCGCCACCGTACTTCGACACGAAGTAGTCGTAGAGCCCGTTGACTGCTTCACGACCGAGCATATCACGAGAGATGGAGTTGGGCAAAACGTCGATGACACCACAGCCGGGCGCGGTGGCGGTGACGCGGTACGGGAAGACGTACACGTCCAGCCCGACATCGTTGAAAATGCCGCGGAAGGCAGAAATCATCTGCAGCGCCAACACGTCCTGACGACAGTCGTCTCCGACCTTGAAGATAGCCGACTGCCATACCTCGTAGTAGTTCTCCTCCTTCTTCTCTTCATCGTTGCCATCTTCCACCACCGGAATGATCTCAGTCTTCTCCTTGCGGATGCGGAAAGTCGCCATGTACGGAGCTTTTGCGTGACTCTGCAGGGGTTTGCCAGACTTCCGATCGATACCCACGACTACACCGTCTGGGTTACTTGGCAAGTACACGCCAACCTCGACTTTGATCGAGCGGAGCTCCTCCTCAATCTTTTGCTTCTTCTCCGGCTTGCTCTTCTTGATGAACGGCTTGAGCTTGCCGGAAATCCCGGTGACCTCGTTAAAGAAAGTGAATTCGCGCTCGTAGAATTCACGGTCCTCGGGGCTGAAACTGTTCTCAAGGCTTGCCATGACAACATCGAGAGTCGGCTTGACAGGATCGGGAATCAGTGAGTCCTCGTCCTTGAACGCATTTGCCTTTATGTTCCAGATGATCTGGTGGGCAAACAGCTGAGAGAACTTGGCCGTCTCGATGATGTAGCGCTCAACGTAGCCAAGAACATCATAACGAAGCGTCTGCACAACCTGCGGGACGTAGAAGAAAGTGATGTCGACAGAGTGGCTTTCCAGTGCCCTCATGGCGTACTGGATGATGAATGGGTGGTTGCCATATGCGGGAAGGAAATACGTGATGGCCGTCATTGGGTTGACCGGAGCCCAGTACATCAAGTACTTGAGCTGGAACGAGACATCATCGGGCAATGACTTGCCAAGGAGCACCTCTAGAGCATCCGGCTGGTCCAACACCTTCTCAGGGAAGTTAAGTACCAGGAAACGGACCTCGGTGGCAAGCCTCAGCGAGTTAAACCTAAACACCAATTGCACCGCAATGGCGGGGTCCTCAGTCCAAGCTGTCTTCAGGAGGCCAGACAAAACTGCATCCGTAGGGGCCTTGCCGGAATGGCCAGGCATCAGGTGGAGGCGCCTGTCCTGTTCCAGAGGGAATAGCCAGACCATCAGACGCTGATGCTCGCTCGCAAGCAGGAGCAACAGCAACTCCTGCTTGGCGTGCAGACTCTTCCTGGGCCCATTCGTGTTCAGACCGATGCCGGTGACGTTCTGGAGCGCGTTGTGGATGTCGACCAGGACCTGAGCTTCCGCCTTGATTTGCAAACGATTCCCGCCAAAAGACCATCGCGGTCTCTCCTTGAACCACGCCAAGGCGGCTGAGAGGATGCGGTCCTTCAGCCTCCACTGGCCAGATGTATTGGAACCGGTACTGTATTGAAGAATCCGTAGGCCGAGGAGAACCACGTGGAAGTGGGCCTCACGCGTCAAAGGATGATTGGTGGTGTGACTCATTGCCGACAAAGTAATGTGCATGAGACGGTGGTAAACGCGTTCAACATGGGGGCTACCAAGACGGGTTGCGCTGAAGTGACTTTCAAGGAATTGCAGCAGCCGGAAATGGGGGGCAATTAGGTTGTAAGCGTGCTGCTGGCGCTTCATGATGGCGGTCCGGTCCGACTGAGCGAACTCCTGCTTAACGAAGAAGGGGTCGGGGTGGTGGAAGTGCTCATCAAAGAGGCCAAGTCTTCGTCGGACAGTCTTCTCGAAGTTCTCGGCGATCTCGACAAGAATCCTGGACTCCATGCGCGGGTTTTCTTTGATGATGCTAAGCCACAAGGAAATACCAAGTTTGATGGACTGCTTGTTGAAGACGGCGAAAGGAATACCAACAACGTGGTGGGCAATCGCACATTCGTCCTTTGGACTCCTGCAAAGAAGAGCAGCCGCTCGTCTAAGAGCATCACGGAGCTCCGCGATCGAAACGTGCTTGCGGCTCAAGGTGCGTTGCTCCAAATCGAGAAGCACCCTCCGCGCATCCTCTACGCTGCGATCGTAGTGCTTGCTACGGCGCATCAAAGGGTCGGAATCATTGCCGAAGCGGATCCAGTCATCATTGAAATCCGTCATTGGCTCCACGTAGCGGTACTCCTGGCGATTAGTGTACTGAGCAACGAAGTCGGATGCTGTGTTGATATTCAGCTCTCTTTCTCGGTCAATGGCGCCAAGGCGCTGGTCTGTTGATGGAATAACGGAACCCATCTCCAATGCGAACGACCTCCCAAGGGAGACATGGCCGTAGGCTCCGTCATCATCGTACTCCGATAGGTAGGTCTGCAAAAGCCCCTTGATATCGAGAGGAGCAATGTCCATCACGCTCAAGACCCAGACCCTGGCGCGATTCTGGAGTTGGATGAGGGTGTTCCTGCGGAAACTGTAGTTGTCCGAAAGCTCGATAGAGATGTTTTCCCGGGTTGATGTGAAGGTTGAGGACCATCCGTACTCATCTATCTCCTTCTCAAGACAGCTGTTCCACATCATGCTGAGAAGCTCGAGAAGGGCAAACAGCGAAGCGCGCTGACAGAGAGCAGATGGTACCTGCTGAATGATGATGTCGGCGCAGTGGATAGCCACCTTTTGTGCCTGCAAAACCCTGTGACAGCAGCCGGTGAAGAAGATAGCAAGCTGCTGGGCTACGTAGGGAGCAGAAAAGGACTGAAACCCGCCTGAGACAGTTTTCTTCAAGTATGAGCGAACACCTGCCTCGGCAATAGCGACCATACAGTTACCCATCTCCTTGTTGCGAAGTCGCGGATCCAGGAAGTATGTCAGCGTCTTTGTGCAGTCTCCAGTGCTAGCACGGAGACCCTCGACGAGATGCACCGTGTTAAGGAAGACGACCTCAGGGTAGCCTAGTGATTTGATGTCTACTTCGCATGCAGGGAGAAGTTCTTGAAGACGGCGTTTCTGTTCGACGATGTGCTCCGCGCTCTTGCCACGTCTGAGGACAGTGTTGAGCTCAACATCACTCTCAAGCTGATCGGCCCGGGATTCGGAAACCAACGGCTTGCTATGTTGGGCAAGTATCCGGAGTTCGTTAAGATATCTCTTGCCCAAGGGGGAGGTCAAACTGAACCCGTGGACAGCAACGTTAAACCAGGCATCGCGTTGCAGGCTGACGATAGCTTCGTCTTCGATGTACTCCTCTGGGCCTTCAGCATTGGAAGAAATCAAGATCGCAAGCGGACCCAGAAGCTGCGCGATTTCCTGGGCAGCCACTTCCGTATCCGCCATGGGCGTAGCCTCTGGACCATGTGCATCACCTTTGCTGACAATGTCGTCAAGCACGTACTGTAAGTAGACCTCAAACAGCGGCTGCCCGGCCTTGAACTCCCTGGAGAGATGGCACCTTCCTCTCATGACCGCATCCAGGAGCACGGAGTTGTCCTGGACAATAGCATCGCGAGCGAGCTTAGAGTATAGCTTTAGCAGAGCTCTAAGCTCTCCTGGACCGGAGTGAGCGCCAAGTAAGGAGCTTTCGATGATGATCTTCGCATCGACAGAAATGCTCACTCTGCCAATCTTCTGGACCAGCATCGAAAGTGCAAGCTCAGAGATCTTCTGGTCCTTGCACCGGCAAGCCACACCAACGATAGTTTGAATGACAGTACCATAGACGTGCGAAGGCTCGTCAACATCAGCAGGAGCCAGTGAGATGGTACTGCCCGTCTGATGCTGTGTGTGCAAAGTGCCGTTGGCCTTCGCACCCCCATTGAGCTGCGACAGGCCAGTATTGGTGCGCTCCGGCGCTTGCTTTCCACTGAGGACGTTACCGAGGCTGTACAACGTCGTAATGACAGCGTCCTGTGGAAGATGCATCAGAACGCTAGCCAAGCAATCGGCAGCAACGGCTGAAGTGCCCTCCTTCAGCCCACCCTGCACGATTATGCGTGGCAAAGACTTGCTCAGATGAGATGCGTGATCAGGCGAGGATTTGCCCAAGATCGACATGCTCTTCAGCACAACGCAAGCCAAAATTTCATCGGCTGCGAGAATGTCGTCTGAGAGGGTGGACTCGAGCAAATCCATGAGCTTATCGGAGTCGGCAATTTCTTCGTTTAGCACAGCGCAACACAAGTACGTGACAAGTGCATCCGCCAGAACAGCATGGGCAATGTGTTGCTGCCAAACGGTGCCTACGCGCTTCACATACTCCGAGTCGGCATTGATTCGTTCAAGCTCTTCCTCAGCAATCCCAGCGACACTTGCGAGCAAAGTTTCGGCCCCCGCATCCAGAGGCTGTTGCAGTGCGTGGGCGCTTTGAAGTCTGTCTAGAACAGGCTTGCCAGACTCGCGTTCAGAGGGGCTAGCAACAGTCGCCGTGCATGCGACAACGACTTGCATGAGTCCGTGATGAAGGAGGAGAGCACCTAGAGGACGGCCCATGGCAGCATAATGCTTGGCATGACGGCGCCATTCCCGGAGTGTCCGCTTCGAGTTGCTGCCATATAAGACATTTGAGACGGAAGCTTCAACCGAAATCATCAGTTTCTCGGACAGGGCGGTACGCAGATTTTCGATCAGGTCGAGCATTTCGGCGGGGTTCCAGATGCAGGCACACGCTGAAGCGGCACTCAGGAAACCGAGCATGGACATGGCCAAGCAAAGAACACGGCCAACGTCTCCATCGGCCGTATTGTCCACCGCGTCCTCCCGGCTCATATGCTCCCCCGTCAGGGATCTTGCCGAGGCCGACCATTCCGCCACATACTTCTTCACGGCTGTAGCGGCAACCTCTTTGAGCCCCCCATGATTATTTCCCAGAGATAAGATGGCGAAGGCTAGGTTGTGAGTCAGGATCTCCCATGGCGAGGGGTCAAGGTCGCGGAGAAAGGGCGAGGGCGCAATAGCCTGGGCAAACGACTCGGGGAGATAGGGGGTGAGTTGGTTCAGAAGCTGCTCGGCGGTTGCAACATCGACGACCTGGGGTGCAGCTTTGCAGAGCGCGAGGAGGGTTTCGAGTTCGGGCAAGCTCTGCGACCTGTCAGACCAGCTGGAAGACGCTGAATAGGAGGCCTACCATAGGCACCCTCGCGGCACCTCCGCAGGCACCGTCGAGCTCGTCATGGCCACCATTGGCCTGCGCGTGAGGCGGACATAGTCGATACAGGCGCTTGAAGTCTGTATTGCCAGAGTCGGGGGCTGGCGAGGCGGCAGAAAGCGTAGCAAGCTTCTCCAGCGCGCTGCGGCGGATGCTAGGAACGGCCACACAGTCAGGACCAGGGAAACGGGGCGCAGTGGACGGTGACTCACTTTCGCATGATGACCAAGCGCCCGCAGCGACAGTGCTTAGGAATGAACCAGAATGACTGGCAGCACACAGTCGTAGGGAGAACACAGGGTGAATGAGCGTGGTGTTTGCTTAGTTGGAGGCGGCAGCTGGCCAGCAAGCTGGTCGATCGGCGGGCGCTTCATCTGCGCCGGGGGCGCCCCGCGTCATCATCTTCGCATCTTTTGTCCGCGCTGCCCGCTCTCTTCTCGCTCTGCACCCTCACCGACGCCCGCAACCCATAGCCACGCCGGGCCACCGGCTGCGCCTTACCCGCGGTCGCTGCATTCGGCACCTGCCACAACCGTAAATACTCAGCGATTGCCCGCAACCCCCACCATCCGTACACTACGAACCCCAAACCCGCGACAATGGCGGATGCGACTGAGACCCCGGCAGGAGGCGCCCCCGCCCCCGCAAACGGCGCGCGCAGAGGCCGCGGCCGTGGAGGCTCGCAAGGCGGCAACAGGCAGAACAACGACAACTCCGCCTCTGTGAGCGAAAGAGGCAGGGGCAAAGCGGGACGTCGCGGAGGGCGAGGCCGTGGCAATCGTGGAGGACGCAATGCAAACACAGAAGGAGATGGAGCTGGAGACAATGCTCGTGCCCCGACCACTAGGGGCAACTTTGGCGCTCGTTTGACCACGGACGCCAATCCCACCACGGACGATACGGAATCCAAGGGAAAAGAACGCGTTGCCGCGGCAGACGACGAAGACGAGGGAGAAGTTTGCTTTATTTGCGCGTCTCCCATCCTTCACCACGCTGTATCGCCTTGTAACCACCGTACTTGCCACATTTGCTCTCTCAGGCTGAGGGCGCTGTACAAGACCAAGGCTTGCGCGCACTGTCGAGTAAGTTTTTGCAGCGTGCATTGAGCACCCTCTTTTTGCTAATTGTCCCCCAGACACAGTCAGACTTTGTCATATTCACCGACGATCCTGAAAAGAGATACGAGGAGTTTTCCGGTTCTGAAATCGCAAGCACCGACAGCAATCTAGGTATCAAATACGAGAAGGCGGAAATCTGCGACGACACCATTCTTTTGCTTCGCTACAACTGCCCCGATGGCTCGTGTGACGCTGCCTGCCTCGGGTGGCCTGATTTGCATAGGCACGTCAAGAGCGTCCACCACCAGGTCATGTGGTAAGTACACGACTTCTATTAGCATCCTAGCTATGCTAATATTTGGCAGCGACCTCTGTACGCGAAACAAGAAGGTTTTCACTCATGAGCATCAATTGTTCACCAATCAAGAGCTGCGCAAACACGAGAGGTTCGGCGACGACAACCCTGGCGCCGAAGATCAGAGCGGCTTCAAGGGACACCCCGAATGCGGGTTCTGTATGAGGCGCTTCTACGGAGATGACGAACTATATGTCCACTGCAGAGAAAAGCATGAAAGGTGTCACATCTGTGACCGCCGCAATGGTGGGCGCCAGCCACAGTACTACGTCAACTACGAGGCGCTCGAGGTTCATTTCAAGAAGGATCACTTCACATGTCCGGATCAGGAGTGCTTGGAAAAGAAATTCGTTGTCTTCGAGTCTGAGATGGATCTGAAGGCGCACCAGCTAGAGGCTCACCCCAATGGCCTCTCGAAGGATGCACGTCGTGACGCTCGGAGGGTGGACATGGCCGGGTTCAACTTGCGTGGCTCCCAGGAACCGGAGCGTGAGCGCAGGCAAGGCCGCGGCCGTGGCCGCGGAAGAGATCCCAATTCCGAGCCCCTCCCTGCCTCGTCTGCCCAGCCGCTGCGCAGAGATGAAATTGCTTACCAAAGGCAGCTCGCTATCCAGAGCGCTCAATCCGTAACATCGAGGACGTTCGGAGGCCAGTTGACCTCTAACCCGACTGAGGCATATGCGGCACGGCCCCCGCCCACCGCCCAGGAACCTCGCACCGTTACGGCTGCCAGACCCGCAGATGACTACCCGTCCCTGTCTTCGCTAAGTGTCAGTGACACCGCCAATCAAGCACGGGCCGCATCGCCAGCAAGGGACGCAACACTCACACCGCAGGAGCAAGCGCGCAGGTTGCGGCACAATGCCGTTACCGAGCGGGCGTCCAACATGCTCCGCAATGATCAGACCAAGGTTGCAAACTTCCGCCAGAAGGTCTCATTCTACAAGAACGGCTCCATGACGGCCCCACAGTTGGTCGAGGCGTTCTTCTCTCTGTTTGATACGTCGTCGGCTGAACTAGGCAAGCTGATCAAGGAGCTTGCTGAGATCTTCGAGATCGGTTCCAAAAAGGACGCCTTGCTCAAGGCTTGGAATGACTGGAAGGCGATCAACGAGGATTACCCCTCTCTTCCCGGACCCAGCGGTGTGCCGGCAAGCAGCGCAGCGGCCGCCCTCGGAGCTGGTAGCTCTAGGGTTCTCAAACTCAAGAGCTCAACAACCCAGTCGTCGCGCTCGGCGGTGGGCCAGAAGGGCGGCTGGAACTCAACTTCCACCAGCCTGTTCCCTCCCCTGCCTTCATCTGCATCGTCGAGCCGGGCTGCGACAGGAACAGGGAGTGCCAATTGGGCGTCTTCATCCGCCGCATCGTCCAGTCGGCCGTCGCCAGTGCCATCCCGCACGGCTTCGCAGACCAACCTGGTCAGCAAAAAGGCGCCCCCCAGCGGTGACGCGTTCCCCGCATTGCCGGCAGCTAAGAAGCCGACGTCGACGGTCTTCACGCCCGGCTACAACGGACGCGCAGTGCGCAATGTCAAGGGTAACGGCCCTGCAGTCAACGCGTGGGGTGCGAGTGGAGCCGGCAGCGGATCATCAACAGCTGCGGAAGCCATGGCCGAAGAGGCAGGCGTGGTTGGAGGCAAGAAAAAGGGAAACAAGAACAAGAAGCAGACTCTGTTTCACTTTGGTTAACGAGCTGCACCGCGCAGCATGTAGAGTAGGTGCGTGCACATAAGCGTGGCGTTGAAGGGCTGGCGGCGAGGGGAAAAGTGGGTTTCGAGTATACTATTGCAGTACAGAACATAGCTACATAAGCCTCCCGCGGCGACGGCGACGACGTCACGAGTGCGGATGGAGATGAGCAAAACACGTGTGCATGATTATGCGGGAGGGGTGCGGGCGGGCGGCCAGCAGTTGCTGCATGCAGGCGGAGTTTTTAGTGGAGAGTGACAGGCGCGCAGAGCTGCGGCAGCACCAGCAAAAGAATGTTGGCCAATGGCGCCAAGGCGTTGTGGGAGCGAGCGCAGGCGTGTCGAGCCGGCAGCCGCAGAGCCGCGGGCAGGCTAGCTCGTCCACCAACTGCAAGCCATACCCACACTCACGGAGCTGCGCGGCGCCGGGGCCATGGAGCGCTGGAGCACGCTGACGTGGATCTGGAACTTCGCTTGTCGGGCGTGTGGAAGGTGTGGCTTGGCCCTGCGCTGGCGGCTGGCGGGCTCGCGAAGGACGACGGGAGTGCCCACGGTGGTGTTGACTCGGGCAGCCGACGCACAGGCGTGCTGCTGGCCAGAGGGGCGCCGCTCCACTTCGGGCCGCTCCTGCCTGCAGTGGCTGGCTCTGCAAGCGGCGGGCGGGAGATGGTGAGTGCCCCGGGCGCGAAGCATAAAGCAGCAGCTGGGCATCGCGCGCTTGCACGGGAACAGCTGAAGCTCTACTCTCCGCGCCCAGCTTGCGCCACCACCAGAACGCGCCCTGTAGCATCCGCCGCCCTGGGCCCACACCCACCTCGATCAGCGCGTCTTCAGCGTCGCGAGCCAATCTTCTGCGCGCGCCCCCCTCTCGCGCCCCAAGCCCGCCAGAGCCCGGCACCCCTTCCC
>LAEG01001488.1:0-18036 GCA_001455585.1 Diplodia scrobiculata
CCCGTCGCCACACCACCATCACCCTACGCCACCCCCTACGCCACCCCGAGTGCAGCGGCAGCCGGCGGCAGCCTCCCCACCTGCGGCGCCTACGTCTACGACCCGCGCGTCTTCTACTGCCACAATGAGCAAGCCTACACGCCGGGCGACGCCGTCAGAAACGCCGGCGACGGCGGCAGCGCGGCGAACGTGCTGTGCCCGATCCAGAACGGCCGCGCGCTGTCGGCCTGCGGCCGGCAGTGCTACGACCCCGACATCTTCTCGTGCGGCGCCGACGGCACGCTGTCGGTCGGCGGCGCATTCGCCGGCAACGGCACCGTCACGGCCACGTCGACGTCGACGCCGACGCCTGCCGGTGTGTACCCGCCTGCCGGTGCGACGCCGACGGGTTATCGGTGAACGATGACGACAAAAGTGGTCAAGTGAGATCTACATGCTCTCCCCATCAAGAGGGAGAGAGAAGAGGAAGATGGGGCGAGAAGATGTTTGACTTTTCTTCGTTGTGAATGGTTCTCTGGAACTGCGGCGTTGGGACGGCGGCGCCTGGGTTAGACGAGTGCCGACTTAATTTCTTACTACTTGCCAATGTCGGTGTGGATGGATGGCTTGATAACAGCCCAAGCGAACTCTTGTCAAGGCACATCACGCAGTGGCATGGGTCGACCAGAAAGGATTGCAAATGATTGATGGAAGATGATGGGTTTTTGTTAAAAGCAGACGAAAGAGAAAATGTGGGCGGGACGAAACAGAAAGCCCAGTCTAATATTTAATAATCTATTACAAGAGAGAACGACACTCGTCTGAGAAACAATGCATGTGATCCAGGATGAGGTGGAGGAAACGTAAACGCTGTTGTGGGTATAGAAGGACAAAGCCGTATGGCGGTGATGTTTCATTCATATCTCGCGAGAGAGAAAGAAAAAACAGTATGGGACGTTTCGCCTTTCACTTTACTGGAATAAGAAAATTGTCAAGCAAGACAGTCTGGGTTTGTAGAAAGGGATGGCGGGATGACGGATCGAGTCCAGTCAGACGGATCGCTCCGTACGTGAAGGGATGAAATCGGCTGATGCTGTATAGTGAGGTCTAGAATAAAAGGTCTGAGGAGAGCCAATTGCAACTGCTTGATCGACCGTTAGGCCAAAAACAGGGGTGCTTGGGAAGAGCGACTCCAGGGTGAAGGCCGGAGTCGCATCGAGGCTGGTGTTGGTGAAAGACATGATGATAACGTGTCACCACCACGAAACGCAATACCTGGCCATTCCTCGCGGTTGGATCGAACTGTGACGTACTGGAGATTCGTCCAAGCCTGGCGGGGGGAGGTCGTGTCCACGTAGCGCGAGAAGGGGCGTTGCCGCAAACAGACGAGCTGAAACCATGTAACGCTAACGTAAACCGGTAGCGTCGACCAGCGATGAATGATGAAGGTTGAGATATCGCTCCGTTGAGACTCCTTGCAGATCAAGCACCGGACAGCGCCCTGGCAGTGTGCGATGAAAGCTCACAGTGGCTTCAGCGAGTAGGGAAGCTAAGCAGAGCCATTGGAGAATGTTGAAAAGTGGCAACTGATGCAGGTGACAAGGTCGGAATGCAGATCAAACGGCTAATACTGAGGGTAGCTGAAAGAGGAAGGAAGAATAAAAAGGTCCTTTGTTTCGAGAAGTGTTGGGGAAGAAGCGGTAGGCAGATTCCCTTGGTTCGACATCCCTGTCGCTTGTCCAGAGCCTCTTAGGCGCAATGTTGTCATTGGATGGGTATCATCCATCGCTCAATCAGTGTGAGGCGCACCGTATGCACCCATATGGCCAACCGGATGATGGTATGTCGGCAACAGAGGTATGCGAGGCATATGCGGACGGTGATGTCTCTTTGGTGGTGGTGGTGGTGGCGGGCTTCGCGGAGCCGACTCTTCGGTGAGTTCACGGGCAGTGATGCAGATCGGCATGTCCCTTTTCGAAACTTCCGAGGTAGCCTGGTTCTCCAGATCGACAGCACTGCCATATAGTCACCTATGACGGCGATGAGGAGTATCGGGCATGGGAGGCAGCATAGGGGAGCAAGATGTAGTCTTGAAGCAGCCAGAGTCATTGCGTACCGACGCTGGAACTGGATTCTCGTGTGGTGCAATGTTATCGCTGTAGTGTATGTTGTTCAAGTACGAATCGATGCGTTGGCGTTGCGATAGTGGTGGTGCATGGAAGAGCGAGTTGGATCCGTCGTTGACTTTTGAGAAGAAGTTTCCGGGTCCTGGAATGTGTGGGGGCATCGCTGCCGGACAACATCCTGAATCTCGCCTTCCAGGCGGGTCCATGGTAGGGTATCCGTGGTAGGCGAGTGTTTTTTGCTGTGGTGCGGAGTGAGCAGCTCCGTGTTGCAATAAGGCGCAGCAGACGACATGGTACAGCTGGCGCAGGTGTGGATTTACCTCACTGGAGGCCACGCCTTCTTCGAGCCATCGCATTCGAGATTCGAGTGCTTTGATCCGCGAGTCTGGTTTGCCGAGCCACACATGTACCCAGTGGAAAATGATGCCGCTGCCAACGATGCAATAGAACACCATGTTCATGTATTCCTGCAACGTGTAATCCTTGACAAGGTAACCCATGATGCTCGAGCCGCTGCTGCGCGGGAGGTGGTGCAGAGCTTCAGGAAATGGCGCTACGGTGGGTGCGTTGCTGGTATATTGTCTTGGAAAAATAAGAGTGAGGACGTGCGCTCGTGGAGTCTTAACTCTAAGAGACCCCGTACTCTGGAGAGCAAGAGCTTTTACGTTTCAGCAAACGACGCGTTCAGTGGACTGGAAGTAATCTGTGACGATGCTTCCCTGGATCACAGCAGTCGTGCTTTGAAGTCTGGTTGCCCTTTGAAACCAGTTCTATCGAATCTCCCAATAAATTCCAGCCTCGCGTCCGCTGGTCTTGATCCATTCTCCAGTCCTGTCGCTGAAGGTTCAGCAATGCGAGCATCCTATTGGCTGTTAGACCTGATTGAGGGACCCGATCCCAGTATTGGGTTGCGCTCGCAGAGTAGGTCCGTCGTCATAGTCTCCCAGGGGGCATTCCCAGACTCATAGTTGTCCGCCAGATGTTACATCCGTCCCGGCCAAGCGAGGCCTAAGTGCTGTATGCTGGGCTGGTGCTCAATGCGAACCTGTACTCGGCTAGACAGGATATCTTCACCCCTTTCTTAGATCAGAGACCCGGATTTTAAGAGACGTCGAGTCAAGATTGTACCGACAGAAGCATCGCTCATGCACATCGATGAGCATCATAGAGAGGTTCGTGAGTAGGCAAACAGTGGTCAGCGGGAAATAATACTGCACCTTGAAACATTCATCAACCCAGAAGTGCAATACTTCTGTGATTCAAGGCGAAGCTGAGTCGTGTTATGGTTGATAGCAACGTACCATTGCCGCTGGATCGACGAGTCGAGAAAGGGTGTCTTGACCGCCAAATAGCGTCGTTGGGCCCTGGAGCCAGCTGTGGTTCGCCATCTCGACACTGATTTTCACGAGCATTCTCGCGTCTTGGTTATGGAGACCCGATTCGTATGAGAATGAGCGCTAGTCTGTAAGATTAGCAGCCAGAGTCCGGTGGGAGTATCAGTCATAGCTTGAGACTCAAGGCGACAGTCGAGATCGACCGATCATGACAAACGTCATGCAGAAAGACGAGGTGTGATCGAAGGTTCCTGGTCCAGGGTAATAAGAGTACGCGTCTCGGACTTAGTCTAAATGAGTCAACCCTCCATAGCGCGATCGAGCCCTGGGAAGAATTGAAAGAGTGTTAGCCGACCTTTCCTTCGTTATTTCAGAGTCATTGTTTTCTGCTCGGATCGCAATGCCGGTTTGGAAAGAGCAAAAACCAGCAGGTCATGCCTGTTAGACGTTGAAATATCCTCTGCGGTCAGAGCTAGGCGTTGGTCGGGACGCTTGGAAACTGTCAATCCAACTGGAACAGTGGGTCATGACCCATCAAGGGGACCGGTCGTGACGTAGGCAGCAGCGGAATGCAAAGGGGGCTAGCACCGCGAGCCAGTGGCAGCCTACCGCACATGCCATCGCAATCCTGCTGCCACACGTTGGAGCGCTTCCCCGCGTTGCGTTCGCATATCGACGGGGGGGAAACTGCTTCCTCAAGTCTTGGCGGACGTAAGACCCAGACAGTGGTCGACATGGTCCTGAAGGACATTGCGGTCAGTTGGTGAGCCGGCTATATAGCGGCATCATTCGAAGTTGGTACCTCTCCCCCTCGCAATATATCTGGACAACTAACGACGGCTTTGCTTCACCGGGTCGGTAGCCAGAGGTTGAATATGCTGGACGGCCACGACGGGATGGCGAAAGGCGGAGCTGGCAGGGGCAGACGTCGAGGTCTACGTAAGGTCAACAGAGGCAAGACATAAAGGCTGCTGAAAGGCAAGTCTGATTGAAGGGAGAACCGTGATCCTTTTTGAATACTGAATAGATTGGTGGCAGGCATGCGCCGACCAACCATCCCCTGATCATTCCAAAAACCGAGAAACCTTGCCATAAACTCCAACCCATGCACGCTTGTTCAAGGAAATTGCCGTCCATCCCACCATCAAGGCAATCGCCGTTCACCCTAGGAAATCTTTCACCGCTCCTCCCACATGTTCCAGGTCCAGAAGGAATGTGTCGTGGCCGAACAAACTCTTCTCCTCTCCCAATTCCACATGTGTGACGTTTCGGTTGCCGGTGCGGCGCAGAGTCTCGGCGATTTCTCTTTGTTGCCATGCGGGGAAGAGAATATCGCTTGCCACCCCCAGAACCAAAGTGGGAGTGTTTGCCAAGGGCTTCAGGCCGGCTACCAGGTCTGTGGGAGGTTCCTGCGGGCCGGTTGCCTGAGGGGAGCTGGGGGCCTGAGATGCCGACGAACCATTGGACTGCTCCTGTTCCTCATACGGCTGCTCTGGGAGGGTTAGATTGCACGAATCGGCAGTTGCCGCCGCCTGAACCTTGTTTCCGGCGGCAAATGCTGCTAGCTTGCCTTCGTTCTGCGCCCTCAAAGCGTTGATGCGAAGGCGATGCTCTAAGCCAAGGTCGAACAGGTCCATTGCCTTGGACACGTAGAGCATGCTGTTGGCATCGTACTGCAGGCACCACTTTTCTCCGGCATGGTCGAGGTAGGTCTCGATCAGGAAGTCAGCACACAGCGCAGGCGGCTTGGAAGAGTCAGCCCTTCTCCGTCCGAAGCGTTGTTCCCACTCCGGTCCGCTGCGATATGTGACAGTAGCAATCTCGCGGGCGAGCTTCATGCCCGAGTGAGGCGGGATAGCGTCGTAGTAAAAGCCGCGGTTCCAGTTGGGGTCCATCATGAGCACTAAAGGGAGTCAGCATAAGCTAGAGAGGAAACGGTTGGAGCAATGTACCTTGTCTCTGCGTGTGACGCATGGCGATGCTGTAAGGGTGGCTACGGGCACAACCGCTAATGGAAACAATGCGGCCGACGCGCTCGGGGAAGAGCACGCCAGCTGCCAGACTCAGCATGCCGCCCATACTAGAGCCGACGCTGGCATAGAGCTTGTCTATGCCGAGATGGTCAAGCAGCCTGAACTGGGCGCGCTCCATGTCCTCCATTGTCAGTATGGGGAACCTGGTAGCGTAGCGCTTGCCGTTGGCCGGGTCGGTCGAAGAGGGGCCAGTCGAGCCATAGCAGCCTCCAATAACGTTGGTGCAAATGACGAAGTACTTGTCGGTATCCAGGGGCTTTCCAGGGCCTATGAACTTCTCCCACCAGCCGGGCTGGGGATTGGTCTCGGTGCTGTGGGCGTGACTGGACGCGGATAGGCCGGTGTGCAACAGGACAGCATTGCTCTTGTCGGCATTGAGCTTCCCCCAGGACTCATAGGCTACGTTGAACTCGGGCAGGATTCCGCCCCAATCGAGAAGCATGGGTTCCTTGCAGACGAAGTTCTCATGGTTGCCGGTGGTGTAGGTGGGCTCGGGACCAAGCAGCGAGCGCTTCTGGAGTGTTGCGGAGCGGCTCTCGAGGGCATCGAGGCACGGGAAGGCGAGTGCAGGATTCGTGGAGTCGGCAGGCTCAGCATCAGGCTTCACAGCGTGGGCGGCTTGGGCGTTGCGGGGTGGCAGAGTGTGAAGGCGGCGGGAAGCTTGCCATGAGGGCGCGGCGGCGGATTGCGCGGGCCGCGATGGGGCGAAGCGGAGCAGCTGCTGGCGGACTCCGGTGCGTCCGGCGACTCTTCTCGCGACCGACATTTTCTGGGCGTGCAAGAGTACGCAGAGAAGGCGACAGCTTCGCAGATATCGTGAGATGCGCGAACAAAATGTCCGCCCGCCCCAGCACTGACGCCATGCTCCGGTGTTCGGCCGCCTTTGTAATCGCCTCCGCGCCGCCACAGCTCACCAAATGGCATCATTTCACGTGATCCAGAAAGTCGTGGCCGCTCATTACCAATCCTCATCGTCGAAATCGTTTGGTGTCTGGCCATCTCACATGTCGAGCCTTCCATATCATACGATTTTGTGTCCTTGTAGATATTCCGGAAGAATTTATACCAGATTTGCCATGTCAGTGCTCATCAATTGGTTGCCAGAACCGGCAAACCACAGCAGATGACAGGAATTAAGCCCACCCGCATCTGCCTCATGGAGATAGTCCGCCATACTTACACGGGCAGTTGAATATAAGATCCGAACGTAAATGTGACTTTCAAATGCGTACGTTCACTGATGTGTCATGTGGAGTTGAATGCGTAGTCGGCAACTATGGCCGATTCTTGTGACGCAGCAAATGTAATGCATAATCAACAGTGTCCTACAAAAGGCACAATGTTCCCGTATAGGCAGTTGAAAATACTAAAACACCTGTTCTGTATATTAATAGGTCGTTTTGACTATGGAACGCTCCTCACATGAGACTTTGCGCACTGCCCCACCTCATCAGCGTTGCGATAGTCTATCGAGGCCACTGGCACGCACACCCCCCCTTCGTGCTCAGCCCGCGGACCACACCGTCCTTGGTACTATCTCATGTTTGACTCGCAACGCACTATGCTCGTTCTTCAAGAGCCCCCGTGTCGGTAAGAAAACCGTTTGTCCACATCATTGCCAGTCATGAACAATGACAACATGGGTCGCAGCGTCGTTCTAACGCCGCCCCATGAAATGCACAACGCAGTGGCCACATTCCCGAAGATTGCTGGACGTGGTTGCATGTAGGGGCTACATCTTGAAAACGCCTAAAAAGTTGTGATTGGCCCCGCACAACAAACTGTTTGTCGTCTTCGTATTGAGCCGGCCTTCAAAGCCATTGCTCATGGTGGAGGGTCTATTCACCCTTTGCAATACTCGTGCAACTACGGGTGATGTGGATCCGAGAGTTCAGCCAGCAATAGGCTGAGTGGAATGTGCTCTGGCCAAATGGGAGCTAGTTCAGCGGTAACTGACACCAAGATTCAACAAGGGAGGGTAGAAGTGAATGAGCGCGTGTAACCCACAAGTCCGCAAATTCTCCCAAAAATTCCTGTCCAGGGGTGGAATGCAGCTTTGCGGTTGCTGAAATTGAGCCAAGAGGCTGTTGTCGCTGGGTATTTGGTGGAGAGGTAGGTTGCAACTCTTCGATTCATCTCTCGTATTTCATCGGTTGAGGTTAAGACTCCATTCCCGTTCGGAACCGGGTGGATATGCAGTGGACTCGGTTGCTCCAATCCGCGTAAACTTTGCCGTAGAAGCCGCGTCCAGACGTTGATGGTAGAGTAAACTGATTCCGCGTGTTTGCTCAAACGGAGGCACTGTGTTCTTGGCAAACGGCCCTTCTTGTGATGAACCAGGTCTTGACCTTTTTCACCGGCAGCGACGTTTTCAGGGCAAGGATTTCCAGCTCGGAATCAGACGGAAGCGGGGTCATGGTGAAATGGTATTCGAGGATGGCTTTCGCTGGGCGAGGGATCCTTTTCCTTTCCGAGCGATGGTTGGAGACGGCCTGCTCTACGACAGCAGCAGGCAGGGTGGTTGATCGATGCCTGTTCGTGAGGAGCACGCCGGGCTCGGGCAGCACCCGGCTGCCGTCTTGGCCGGTAGACACGGAAGAGCTTCTCTTGAAAGCGGAAGGGTTCGGGAGCAGGAGAAGGCCGCGCTTGATGCAATGGGTTCGGAGGATGTTGTTCTGGCGCTGCAGGCTGGCCAGCTGATCGTCCATGGATTGGCGATGGTGGTCCCACAGTGGAAAATCAATGGACAGCGGTTGCTGGCCCAGCAATGCCCGGGTCTTCTGCATAACTTGCATCCCGCTCATGTCGACTTCCAGGTTTTTTATGCTCTCTTCCTTCTCGTGCAGATTGGCAAGGTTCTCGTAGTAGTCGGACAGGAGCTCCCTGTCGTCCTGACAATCATGATCTTTGCGCTCCGATAGACTGCCAAGGCTCTTGCTGCAATCTGTCAGCGACTTCGCAACAACGCTTCGACGTGACGAGCCCCTTACTCTGGCGACGACGAACTGCTGGCGGCGGACAAGGCACAGTGGGTGGTGCTATTCCAGGTGCCGATGTTCGGCAGCGCGTGCTGTTTGACAAAGCCGGACCGGGACACCGCGGAGGCAGGGCGCGAAGCCAGCGATTCAGGCGTCGGCGGCAGCGAGAGGGCGGTGCCCAGGGGCTTGATAAGTGGGGTGGAAGAGGGCGACTCCACCATTGTCATGGCAGCGAATCTCGGCTCTGGCACCCAGCCTGCTGCGTTGTTCACACACTCGGCAGCCTCGACCAGAAATTCCTCCAGGCTGCTGCGTGGAGTGTCTGGCGGCCGCGGCTCGAAGATGTTGGCGCCAAGAGCACTGTTGGGACCGTCGCGGAGTGGACTAAAGTAGCGGGAGATCAAGTTCATGATGCCGCGTGCGGGTCGAGGAGCAGGATGAGGGGAGGAGCGGAGGCAGCCATGGTCTTATGGAGAGTAATGACACTGCCCGTGACAAGGGCGGGCATAATTTTCAGTTGATGTGCATCCGGCATGCGCTCAGACTCCCAAAAATAGTTTGGCGGCCCGTCGTTGTCCCTGCAGGCAGCAGAGGCGCTGCGCTGCGAGTGGCCGTCGCCGCCTGCAACCGAAGCGGTGCTTGTGACTTGGCGGAGCTGCCACATGAGGCGAACGCGTGCCGCTCGCTGTTGGCTGACGCGTGCATCCGACCTGCGCAATTCGGCCATGGTCTGCCATCCTGCTGCATGCGCCTCAGGGTTTATAGATCAGATCGTCCAAGCCGCACAGAATGCCGGACCCTTCTCCTTCTCCCCAGAGCTGCGCGGGCGCGGGCGCGGGCGCGATGCCGATTTTCTTCGCGGTACGCCCAAGCCATCAGGGCTCCGGCGCGCGCGCAGGCTTGTGAGCGGTATCTATCTAACAGTACGCCTTGGAGAGGTTACGAAGGTACCGCTAGCGAAAAGACCGCTCGACTCCGTCTGGGCACCGTGTAAATGACCAGTGTTTCATAGGGTAGAGACGTCACTGGTGATAAGGTTGGTGCCGTGGAGAGAAAGTGCTGGGCCGCTCGCACGCGACGAATTTTGTTGCGCCCGCCAAGCCTGTATCACGTGCGTCGCCGCTCGGACGCGCTGGCCCTCCGCCGAACTTTTTGGACATGGCACCAGCTCCCGCCCATCGCAACGTCAGTCGTCGCGGCCGTACCGTGATATGAACGCCGGTCAGAGGAGTGCGAGGCAATTGGCCTCCAAGTCCGGTATGCCCACCACCCGGGCCATTGGCTTCCCCCTACTGATGCGCCCGTCTTGCCAGCCAAGGACTCCATCTGCATCTCGTGCCGCGAGACCATCTCCCGGAGACACTTCGCCAGCGCTGCCGCCGCCGTGCAGGAATCCCCCATCACCTCGGATCCAGTCCCGCCCGTTTCTCAGGCCTTAGCTCCTCAGCA
Organism: Diplodia scrobiculata; assembly: GCA_001455585.1. Classification (NCBI taxonomy): domain Eukaryota; kingdom Fungi; phylum Ascomycota; class Dothideomycetes; order Botryosphaeriales; family Botryosphaeriaceae; genus Diplodia; species Diplodia scrobiculata. Next base: position 9,900 of record LAEG01001488.1, read on the forward strand.
GGCATACCAGGTCCGCGCCGGAGTCGTCCTCTCAAGACCGCCCGTCATCACCCGCGACCTTCACTCGTTCGAAAAGGCTTTCTTCCTTTACCAACGCCGTCTTAATGAGCGTCTAGCCCTTCCGTTCACGAGATACTTTTATTACAAGAAAGGCTTGGTTGCGGACCTTGAATGGAAGCGTAAGCAGAAGCAGCGCCTTACGCCTGCCCGCGACATTGGCGTTTACCGCGGACACGGCCCTAGGGCTTGGAACGATGAGCTACTCGTGGGCGCTCAGGAGAGTGAGCCTGACCATCAAAGGGAGGCTCTGCTGAGAGATATGGAGTCCACTGGCGCGGAGGACGAGGTGGTGGGCGTCAAGAAGGAGTCCGCCGAACGGCCACTCTCGAGGGTAACCGAGGCGGACAAGAAGGGCGACCAGAAGAGCTTGAACAGGATGTTGCAGAGGACGCTCTACCTGCTAGTCAAGGACGATAGCGGAAGATGGCAGTTCCCACAGGGCCGTCTCATCGGTCGCGAGAACCTCCTCAATGTAAGCTTTGCGGGAACCTGGGCCAACTGCTTGCACTAACATGACTGCAGGCGGCGGAACGCGTGCTGGTTCAGAGCGGCGGCGTCAACATGAACACCTGGGTGGTTGGGAACCACCCGGTGGGGCACTATCAGTTTGACTTTCCGAAAACCATCACGAACACGGACAACGGCGTGGAGGAGCTGGGCGAAAAGGTGTTCTTCATGAAGGCTCGTATTATGGCGGGTCAGGCGAACCTGGAGGAGAACAAATACGGGCTGGCTGATTTCAGGTGGCTGGCAAAGGAGGAAATCGAGCCGATTGTGACAAAGCGCTACTGGGGCGCGGTGCAGGACATGCTGATGGCGCGGTGAGGGGAGACTTGCGGGCGCCGTAGCTTCTGTAATATACTTTGTTTGCCGTGGATTTTGGCATTGCGGCGATACGCTAGACCCACGCACTGTCGCGCCTATCCGTCCGAGCGCGATTGCGGCTGCGACAAAGGCGGCTTTGTCTGGGACACAGCCATGCTGCTCCGGAACGCGAGCTGGCGGAGTCACGAGCACAGCACTGGCGGGATGGTGGCCGCAGCGGCCGCGCGGATATTTTTGTCTCCTGTCGCGGCGCCCAGCATTCAATCTCCCGATCGAGTTGGCGGCGGGTGCACATCGCGCGTCTATGTCAGGGTCTCCAGACGACCGCCTTCCGCCGAGTGCACATCTCGCCAGTCCACCTTTTCGCAGCTTCTCCAAGCCTGCCATCTGCAGCCCTGCGCCGCCGCCAACGCGACACACGAGAGACCTCCCGCCTGCGGCCCCGCGTAACGTGTGCCAAGTCGGAGGCTGTGCACGCGAACACTCGCCCTGCGATCCAGCCCGCCTCCCTCTGCATCGCCCTGCGTCTGGAGACTGAGCACCTAGACTTTGCGCCTCGCAGCACCGGCACGATTGGGATGTGCCGTCTTTAGCTTCCCGCAAGCTTCGATACCGCCGCGCGACATCTCCCCCAGCTCCAGTCTCACACGCAGCAACCCTCCACGCTCGGAATGGCAGGCAGGCCTCCTGGAGGTCCGGCCAACGCCCCCCACGGTGAAGAGAACCTCCTCCTCGACCTGAACGATGGAGCGCCCACCTACTCGTCCGGCCAGCGCCCGCCGACCACCGACGACCACCTGCTACATAGGTACGACATCGACGACTCCGATCAGCCACAGCCCCAGGCTCCGTCGCGCCCCTCCGTGTCCTACGATGACTTCGTCGGCGGCGCCGGCGGCAGTAGCAGCCGCCCACCCCAGGTAGCCACCAGCCAGCCTGGCATGCGCGAATCGCTACAGTCACCCTATATGACGACAAGCTCCAAGCGCATATACTCCCAATCCTCCGACCTGAACAACTATCAGCGCTACACCGACATAGACGACGAGGGCAGCTCCATGCAAGGTTCCTACGCGGCTGGAGGTCTGTATGACGATCGCAACGATGAGCCGCCAGACACCACGCGCACCCATGCGCGCAATCGCAATAGCATAATGAATCTAGGCGGCGGGTTGGTGGGGCGCGCGAAGAACATGCTGGGGATGGAACCGGAGTACTCAGAGATGGACGTGCCGCTCACGGAAGCTGGCGCACGCAATGCTCAGGCTGGTCCTGCTGGCCAGGCGCAACCAGCCGCCCACAAGAGGAAGCAATCCGGTTTCAAGTTCGGCTTCGGGAGCTCAAAGCCAGACCCCTCGACTCTGGGGCCTCGTATCATACACCTCAACAATCCGCCCGCCAATGCCGCAAACAAGTACGTCGACAATCATGTGTCAACCGCCAAATACAACATAGCCACCTTCCTTCCGAAATTCCTCTACGAACAATTCTCGAAATACGCCAACCTCTTCTTCTTGTTTACTGCTGTCCTGCAGCAGATCCCCAACATCTCGCCTACAAATCGATGGACAACCATTGTGCCGCTCGTCATCGTCTTACTCGTCTCCGCCGTCAAGGAACAGATCGAGGACTTTCGCCGTAAAACCCAGGACAGCGCATTGAACAACTCAAAGACGCGCACGCTGAAAGGATCGGGGTTTCAAGAGACAAAATGGGTTGACGTTGCGGTTGGAGACATCGTGCGCGTGCAATCAGAGGAGCCATTCCCTGCAGATTTGGTACTCTTGGCCAGTTCCGAGCCCGAGGGTCTTTGCTACATTGAGACGGCCAACCTTGACGGAGAGACGAACTTGAAGATCAAGCAGGCCATTCCGGAGACCGCTGACCTTGTTAGCCCGAGTGAGTTGGGTAGGTTAGGGGGCAGGGTTCGATCGGAACAGCCGAACAGCAGTCTGTATACCTACGAGGCTACCTTGACCATGCAGGCAGGAGGAGGCGAGAAGGAACTCCCTCTTGGTCCCGATCAACTTCTTCTTCGTGGTGCAACTTTGCGGAACACCCCATGGATCCACGGCATCGTCGTTTTCACCGGTCATGAGACAAAGCTCATGCGGAACGCCACTGCTACCCCGATCAAGAAGACGAACGTCGAGCGGCTGGTCAATTATCAGATTCTGATGCTTGGCGCTATTCTCATTACGCTTAGCATCATCAGTTCCATTGGAGACGTTGTCATTCGGGCAAAGGAAAGGAAACATCTCGAATACTTGGGTCTTGAAGAGACAGCACTTGTTGGGCAGTTCTTCTTGGATCTGCTGACCTACTGGGTTCTTTACTCCAACTTGGTGCCAATCTCTCTATTCGTCACGATTGAAATTGTCAAGTACTATCAGGCATTCCTGATCGATTCGGATTTGGACATCTATCACGACGACACCGGAACCCCAGCGAATTGCAGGACGTCCTCACTTGTAGAAGAGCTTGGGCAGATTGAGTACATCTTCTCGGACAAGACAGGAACTCTTACCCGCAACATGATGGAGTTCCGTCAGTGCTCAATCGCAGGCATCCAATACGCAGACGAAGTCCCGGAGGACAGGAGAGCGACGACCCAGGATGGCATGGAAGTAGGCATTCATGATTTCCCAAGGTTGAAGGAGAACCGAGCAAACCACCAATCGCGCGAGATCATCGACAATTTCCTCACGCTGCTATCAACGTGCCACACTGTTATTCCTGAGGTCAACGACAAGACCGGACACATCAAATACCAGGCCGCTTCCCCTGATGAGGGAGCTCTTGTCGAGGGTGCGGTCATCTTGGACTACAAGTTCGTTGCAAGGAAACCACGATCTGTCATCATCCAAGTTGATGGCGTGGAGAGGGAATACGAGCTGCTGTGTGTCTGCGAATTCAACTCGACGCGCAAGAGAATGTCAACAATCTTTAGGACCCCCGAGGGGAAGATTGTTTGCTACACAAAGGGTGCCGATACGGTCATCCTTGAGCGGCTTGCCAAAGACGCCAATCCGATCGTTGAGCCTACTCTCCAACATCTCGAGGAATATGCCGCTGAAGGTCTCCGTACCCTTTGCTTGGCTATGCGTGAAGTTCCGGAGCACGAATACCAAGAGTGGAGGAGCATCTACGATACTGCTGCAACAACCGTTGGCGGTAATCGCGCGGACGAGTTGGACAAAGCCGCCGAGCTTATCGAGCACGACTTTATCCTTCTTGGAGCCACTGCTATCGAGGACAAGTTGCAAGATGGAGTGCCAGACACGATCCACACTTTGCAAACTGCTGGCATCAAGATCTGGGTTCTTACTGGCGATCGACAGGAAACGGCCATCAACATTGGCATGAGTTGTAAACTCATCAGTGAGGATATGACTCTGCTGATTGTCAATGAGGAGAATGCGGACGCCACAAGGGATAATCTCTCGAAGAAACTCAATGCTATTAAAGCGCAGGCGGAGAACCAAGTGGAGTTGGAGACGCTTGCTCTAGTCATTGATGGTAAGTCATTGACGTTCGCCCTTGAACGGGACATGGAGAAGCTGTTCTTGGATTTGGCTGTCATGTGCAAAGCCGTCATCTGCTGGTAAGTTGAACTCAACACCCGTGAACAATTGGCCTCGGCTGACGTACCGTGTAGCCGTGTGTCCCCTCTTCAGAAAGCGCTCGTCGTGAAGCTCGTCAAACGCCACCTGAAGGCCATCCTGTTGGCTATCGGAGACGGTGCAAACGATGTTTCTATGATCCAGGCTGCTCATGTCGGTGTCGGTATCAGCGGTATGGAAGGTCTCCAAGCCGCTCGAAGTGCTGATGTTGCCATTGGCCAATTCCGATACCTCCGCAAACTGCTACTCGTCCATGGTTCCTGGAGCTACCAGCGAGTGAGCAAGGTCATCCTCTACTCCTTTTACAAGAACATTGCCCTCTTCATGACGCAGTTCTGGTACTCTTTCCAAAACGCATTCTCCGGTCAGGTCATTTACGAATCATGGACGCTCTCCTTCTACAACGTCTTCTTTACTGTAATGCCCCCCTTCGTTCTTGGCATCTTCGACCAATTCGTCAGCGCACGTCTGCTCGACCGCTACCCGCAACTCTACCAGCTCAGTCAGAAGGGCGTCTTCTTCAAGATGCATTCGTTCTGGGGCTGGGTCGCCAACGGCTTCTACCACTCGCTCATCCTGTATTTCGTGTCGCAAGCCATCTTTTTGTGGGACCTTCCTCAGGGCGACGGCAAGGTTGCTAGCCATTGGGTATGGGGTCCTGCTCTGTACACGGCTGCGTTGGCGACGGTCATCGGCAAAGCCGCGTTGATTACGAACATTTGGACAAAGTACACATTTGTTGCGATTCCCGGCTCGTTGATCATCTGGATGATCTTCCTGCCGCTGTACGCGTACGTGGCGCCGATGACGGGCATCTCTACGGAATTCGAGGGCGTCATTCCCAGATTATTCCCAAGTCCGGTGGTGTGGCTGATGGGCTTGGTCCTGCCCTTCCTCTGTCTGTTGAGAGACTTTGCTTGGAAATAGTAAGTGCCGCGGCCTCTATTCAGATGACTTTGACTGACACCAGAGCCAGTGCAAAACGCATGTACTATCCGCAAGCATACCACCACATCCAGGAGATCCAGAAGTACAACATCCAGGACTACCGGCCCAGGTCAGTAGCATGCTCCTACTTGCATGCATGAGAATGACGACGCTGACGTTTATATCAGAATGGAGCAATTCCAGAAGGCGATCCGCAAGGTGCGGCAAGTGCAGCGCATGCGCAAACAACGCGGCTACGCCTTCTCCCAAACAGACGAGTCGCAGGCCAGAGTGCTGCAGGCATACGATACGACGCGCGAACGTGGCCGGTACGGCGAGATGGCAAGTTCGAGGCGTTAGTCGTGATTGCCATGATGATGCATTCCTGCAAATTCTTTCAGCCCACACACGCATTCCATCTTCTCCCTTCCTCGTTCCCCGCTTTAAGTGTACCACCAAAGAGTGGCTTTTGAATTTTTCTTCTGCACACTTCTTATTCGTACTTAACGTTTGAATCATGCAAATCAACCGGCATTGCGCTGATTAAAGACCCTTATGCTTCTCTCTTATGATTCCCATTCCAAAACTTTTCATTGAGGGTCGATTCGAGTTGGTTGTGGGTAGCGGCGTCCACTGTGTGTGACTGTACTGTTTTCGCCCGTGCCGCGGAGGATGAGCCGCTGCGGCAAGTTGATTCAAGTTGGTTACATAGCACGAGGCTGGGTTTGGTCTCGATACGATCGGCGCTAAGATGTTGCATCATATGGTTCTGTTGCACAAGTATACCTCCACTTCAGTCGTTTCCTGCTTTAGAATCATCTTAATACTGCTTTTCCATGGATGCGAGATCAGGAGGTGAGTTGGTCTGCTTTCTGGCTTCCAAGTCGAGAAGAACGGAAGGGAAGATGATGAAATGTATGTTTCAGCTTACTACCTGTTTGCTGCCGGCATAATGGCGAGTTTTCAATCCCTCAAGATGGTACACGCAGCCACTGCCAACGCCCCCGATCGGCAATCCCTGCCGGCTCGGATGCTCCTGATTGGGCCATAGCAGACGGCGCGATCTAGTGCAAGCCGAGGCCGACATCGCCGGGTCGGAGTACGGCGCTCCGCAAATCGGAATCCCGTCATCACCGGCCGACACAATTCGCTCGACGGCGACTGGTCACTTCAAGGATTCCCCGCTATTGCACTTGGCTAGGTGCAGCAACTCCGCAACGGATTGTCGGATAAGAGGTGCATACAACATCAGACGAGCTTCGGGTGAGTGAAGTGGTGGAAATGACTCATGGGGCTTGTGATGGGCGCTGATATATATAGGGACTGTGATCCGGATTGCTTCGGCCTGTACTTGTCGAGCATCATGTCTTCGCAACTCAAGGGGAAGCACATTGTCGTCATCGGGTAAGGGGTTCTCCAACTTGTCCATAAAGCGAAAGCAAGCTGACTGGTACAGAGCCGGTGTGATCGGACTGCAGACGGCAATCACTTTGCTTGAAGCAGGTGCCGCTGTCACCATCATCGCGAAGCATGTGCCTGGAGACAAGGCAAAGGATTACACTTCGCCGTGGTATGGCTACACTGTTTCTTTTGAGGATTGCATCTGCATGGAGATTGCACTGCTGACATGAGCAGGGCCGGTGCGCAATGGCGAACCCACGCCACCGCCGAAGACAAGGAGATCCAGGAATGGGACATAGAAAGCTACAACATCTGGCTAGACATGGTCGAGAAAGAAAAGAGCCAAGCGTCCTTCGCGACGAAGTCCGGCGTCGAGAAATTCCACAGCATCTTCTACTGGTAACCCGAGAACACCCCTATCATGCTCCGCTTCTCAGGCCGAGCCTCGCTCACAAACCACACTCCCGGACCAGGACCGGCCCCGACACCGAAATCCCCTCGGGCCCGCACAGCGCGTGGTGGGCGCCGCACATGCGCAACTTCCGCGAGCTGCCCGCGTGCGAGCTGCCGCCGGGTGCCCACGCCGGCGCCACCTACGACGCCGTCACCATCGACACGGGCGTCTACCTGCCCCACCTCCTCTCCCGCGCGCGCTCCCTCGGCGCCACCCTCATCGAAGCCGCTCTGCCCATGACCACGACCACGACCACGACCACCGACTCCGCCGCCGCCAGCAGCAGCAGCTCCAACCTCCCCCACGCCCTCGCAACCGCAACCCGCCTCCTCGCCGCGTACTCGGCCACATCCCCTCCCCCCACCATCTCCGCCTTCGTCAACGCCACCGGCATCGCCGCGCGCTCCCTCGTCCCGGACGCCTCCGTCTTCCCCATCCGCGGGCAGACCGTCCTGGTCCGCGGCCTGCCGCGCGCCCTCACGACCGTCTGGCGGCCCGACGGCCTGTCATACGTCATCCCCCGCGCGACGAGCGGCACCACCGTCCTGGGCGGCACCAAGGAGGCCGGCGACTGGCGCGCGGAAGAGGACGGCGCGACGACGCGCGGCATCCTGGAGCGGTGCGCGGCGCTGGCGCCCGAGCTGTTGACGGCGGGGGAGGGAGCCGGTTTCGAGGTCTTGGCGGTCAATGTCGGGTTTAGGCCCGGGAGGATTGGCGGGCCGAGGGTCGAGGTCGAGGGGGGGAGGGTGGCCGGGGGCGGCGGGGGCGGCGGCCAAGGGTTGGTGGTGGTGCCGTGTTGTCACGAGTATGGGCATGCCGGGGCGGGGTATCAGAATTCGTTTGGGAG
>LAEG01000149.1:0-19695 GCA_001455585.1 Diplodia scrobiculata
GAGTCGATGGGGTCTGAGCGTGGGCGGGTGTGGGTGGACGGGTGCGGGCGGGAGCGACGAGGGAGGATTGGTTGCCTGCGCGCGTGGGCCGCTGGGAGGGCAGGCGCCACCAGATGGTTCAGGCAAGCGCCCGATGGGTCCGGCCGCCGCTGCGGCTGGAGCTTGGAAGGATCCGCTGCTTGGCGCCAAGAGCGGCCCTGAATCGCACCCATTTTGCCGGATCACTTGAGTGGAATCTAGTCGTCCGATGAGACAATCTGCATGTCATAGCCCTATACCTGTCTAGCAAACCGTTACACGCCACTCTAAATAGAAGCCCAGTCCCAGAAATAAACCCCCACCCATGCGCCGCACGCTCCCGCCAGCCCTGAATCCAGATCATCCGTCCGCAGCCACCGAATCACCACCGCTGGTCTTTCTGCTGCTGCCTGTCATGCTTTGCCGGTCCCCACTACTGCGCCGCCGAGCCAGTGAAGACCTGCAGCGGCCGCCAAAGCATCGGCGACTGGTGCATGGCCTCGCGCCAATGCGCCATCACCCCCGCCGTGCGCGACAGGCTCGCCATGGCGATGATGATGTCCGTCTCGAAACCCATGGCCGTGTACAGGAAGCAGCCGTACAGGTCGGCGTTCGCCTTGAGGTTGCGGCTGGTGAAGTACTCGTCGCTGTTGGCGACGCGGTCGACCTCGAGCGCGATGCGCAGCAGCGGGTTCTGCTCCATCAGCTCGTTGTGCTCGTCCATCATGGCGCGGATGTACTTGGCGCGGGGGTCGGTCGTCTTGTAGATGCGGTGGCCGTAGCCGAACAGGCGCTGCTTCTTCGCCTTGACGTCGTTGATCAGCGTCGGCACGTTCTCCGGCGTGCCGACTTCCTCGAAGCCCTTGTAGGCCAGGTCGATGGCGCCGCCGTGCAGTGGGCCGTAGGCTGACACGATGCCCGAGATGCTGCACGAAATCGGGTCCGTGAGCGTCGAGGCTGCGTGCAGGAAGGATGCGGTTGAGTTGGTCATCTCGTGGTCCGCGTACAGGATCCACAGCTTCTCGAAGCACTTCTCGATCTTCTGGTTGGCCTTCTTCTGGCCCGCCTCGTGGAAGCCCATCATCAGGAGCATGTTGCCGATGTAGGAGCCATTGGGATCGGCAGGAGTGAAGGCCTTGCCTCGCTTGTGGCAGTAGACCAATGCGATGGTGGTGGCGAGAGCGCCCAGGGTGCGGATGATGGCGGCATCGACGGCCTCGGTCTTGCCAAGGTAGGCGGGACGGCCGGACTCGTGCACCTCCTGCGTGCCCTTGTCGAGCGCCGCGAAAGCGGAGAGACCGGCGATAACCATGGACATGGTGAGGGAGTCGGGGCTGTTGGCCGGTCAGCAAGTGGTTCCGAAAGGGAGGTTGCTGGACTGGAACTTACGAGAACGCATGGATGACGTCTACCACACTCTGGGGCGGCACCATGGCCGCGGCCAAGGAGCGACGCATCTGACGCTTCTCAATAGAAGAGGGCAGGTGGCCCCAGATCAGCAGGTGGATGACCTCTTCGTAGTCGTTGTTGTGGAACAGATCGTCGATTGAGGTGTCACGGTACTGGATGCATCCTTTCTTGCCGTCACTGGGAATTGTCAGCAGCTGATCGCTTACAGACTACCGGAAAGGGTACTCACATGTAAGTAATGTTGGACTCCATGCAGGCGGTGTTGAGGAAGCCCTTGTCGATGATGCGCAGGCCAGACTCGACCTGGTCCACTGGATCCGCGGCGATGCCGGCGGCGGTGATCTGGCGGAAGTCGGTGGCCTTGATGGCGTTGTGCTTGATGTCGATGTTGTAGCTGCGGTTGGTGCGGTTGTCGACAACGGTCAACGAGCCGGATGAAGCGCCCATTTCGGCTGCACCGGCAGCCTTGAGTGCCCAACGGCCCATCAGAGTCGACGAGGCATACATGCCCAGGGCCCGCTGCCAGGCGGTAACACGCTCGGGAGTGAGGACAAACATGACGATTGATTGGAGTGAAGTGAGGAAGAGGGCGGAGAAGATAAGGGAGCTTGGAAGGCGGAGAAGAAAGGTGAAGCCGGGGAGTGAAGAGATGAAGAGGAGTGAAGCAAGATGATGCTGAAGCTGATGATGGCCATAGTGGTCGTTACCCCTGCCCTTTTTATTGTTCGTGGTTGCTGTCACTGCACCACCATTGTGAAGAGGTCTATCTTTTTTTGGAAGTGTCGAAGATGCATGGAGGCTCTGCACATGCATCCGGTCTGCGGCCATCCGACGGGACGTTGCGCACCGATGCAGAGATACGGACAACGGCACAGATAGTCCGACGGCGGAGGTTGCGCTGGCCATTGAGGCTCTGCTTATGTCAGTTTGGGAGTGTGGGTTGGGTTTGTGGCTTGGTTGGGGCGCAACGGCGATCCTTCCCTGATCCGCCTCTCGGAGACTTTACACCCAACTGACGGCGGTAGTCGGACCTCCTGTCTGAATGCATGCGTGCAATTTCCATGGCCGATCTTACGTCTGGAGGACGTCTGGAGGCAGCTTCAACTACCTGCAGAAAAAAAGCGTATCATGTGTCGCGGTGCAGTGGTTCGTGGTCAAGTGTTTCGCGACCGACCGGACGGGATCTGGTGGCTTGGAGCGGGCCGGGGGCTGAGCGCGGCGGAACGCAACACCACAAGTCCGCTCTTGGCACAACCATCTCCTTGTCCGTCCGTACGTCGGCGAGTCGGCGAAATGGTCACGACAGGTTAATACCAGCGACGCCCACGCCAGAACTTTGAACGCCAAGCACCATGAAGGGCAGACGCGGCCATTCTCCATACTCTGCCGCCGACTCGCGAGCGGCAGCCACCAGCGCAACCCTCGTCGACGCCTCGCGCCATTCCATCGCGAACACCGCCAGCGACGACGGGAAACCCACCAACGAATACGCCCGTCCGCCGCGCGAGCCATGGCACCGCAAACTCAACCCTCTCAACTGGGGCGCCATGCCTCCAGTGCCCACCGAACGTACAGTGTGCCCCGAGCACAAAGCCGGCTTCTTCAGCCGCCTCACTTTCTCCTGGATGACCCCCATCATGGCCGCAGGCTACCGACGGCCGCTCGAAAGCAACGACATTTGGCTGGTCAACCCCGACCGCGGCCTCGACTCGCTCTCGGCCAAGTTCCACTCCGCTTTCACCAACCGCGTGCGCGGCCGCCACAAGTCGCCGCTCGCCGCCGCCCTGCACGATACTTTCAAGCGCGAGTTCTGGATCGGCGGCGTCTGCGTCGTCGTCGCGTCGCTGTGCCAGGTCATGGTGCCGTTCGTGCTACGGTACCTGCTCGATTACGTTGAAGACGCCTACTACGCTGCAGAGGATGACGACAGCCAGATCGACGGCCCGCCATTGAGCAGAGGCCTCGGACTGGTGCTGGCGATCCTGGTGATGCAGATGATGCAGAGCACGGGCACAAACCACTTCATGTACCGCGGCTTCATGGTGGGAGCGCAGTGTCGCGGTGTGCTCGTCGCCGCCATCTTCGACAAGACACTGACCATTTCCTCCCGTGCCCGTGCCGGCACCACCCCCGAGCACGCCCCACACGACGAGACGACACCAAGCGAGGAAGAGAAACAGCGACTTGCCACCAACTTTTTCGGCGGCCAAAAAGACCCGACGACCGGCGGCATTAAGCTGCCCTCGCACCCGCACACCCCCGCCCCCGTCCCGAAAGGCGGTTACTCCAACGGGCGCATCACGAACCTCATGTCGACCGACACTGCACGCATCGACGCCGCAGCCGGCATGTTTCACCTGGCTTGGACCGCCCCCATCGCCATCCTGCTCGCCCTCGCCATCCTCCTGGTTAACCTGACGTACTCCGCCGTCGCAGGTTTCAGCCTCGTCTTCTTCGGCATTCCAGCGTTGACTCTGGCGATCAAATCGCTCATGTCGCGACGCAAGCAGATCAACACCGTCACCGACCAACGCGTGTCGTGGACGCAGGAGGTGCTGCGGTCCATCCGCTTCGTCAAGTACCACGCGTGGGAGGCGGCATTCCTGGAGCGGCTGCGCGGCCTGCGCAAGACGGAGACGGCCATGGTGGCGAAGCTGCTGACGACGAGGAACGCTATCAACGCCATCAGCGTCAGCTTGCCCATCTTCGCCGCCATGCTGTCGTTCATCGTCTACAGCGTTACGGGCCATGCACTGAGTGCCGCGCCCGTCTTCTCGAGTTTGGCATTGTTCAATGCGCTGAGAGTCCCTTTCACGCTGCTGCCGGTCGTTATCAGTCAGGTCGCGGACGCTTTCCAGGCGATGAAGCGGATCCAGGACTTTCTCCTGGCCGAGGACCACCAGGATGGCATCATTTGGGACGAGAATGCCCCGTATGGTGTCGACGTGCGTGACGCGGACTTTGTCTGGGAGAAGGCGCCAGGCCGAGAGGATGAGGAAGAGGAGCAGTTGTCCAAGCGAAAGAAGGGCAAGGAAGTCGAGAAGCGCCCCCACACGGCCGACTCTGTCATACAACCGCCCTTTGGCATGCAGGGCGTCAACTTCTCCGTCGGCCGCGGCGAGTTACTGGCGGTTATTGGATCAGTCGGGTCGGGCAAGACTTCTCTCTTGTCAGCGCTGGCGGGCGAGATGCGCAAGACACGTGGATCCTTCACCATGGGTGGCTCGCGTGCGTTCTGCCCGCAAGACGCGTGGATCCAAAACACCACGCTGCGGGACAATATTATTTTCGGCACCGAGATGCGGCCCGAGTGGTATGAGCGAGTCATCAGCGGCTGTTGCCTCAAGGCGGACATCGCACGCATGCCGGCGGGAGAGGACACGGAGATTGGAGAACGCGGTGTAAACGTCAGTGGCGGCCAGCGCCAGCGTATGAGTCTCGCCCGCGCCATCTACTCAGACAGCGACATCATCATCATGGATGACCCCCTCTCCGCCGTCGACGCCCACGTTGGCCGCCACATGTTTGAACAGGCCATCTGCGGCTTGCTGAAGGGCCGTTGTCGCATCCTGGCCACCCACCAGCTACACGTCCTCGACCGCTGCGACAGGATCCTTTGGCTCAAAGAAGGCCGCATCAAGACCATCGACACGTACGATAACCTCATCAAGCACGATGCCGACTTCCGAGCCCTTCTCGTTTCCACCATGTCCGAGAAAGGCGGCGACAAGGGCAAGATGCAGCGACAGCCCACCGTCAAAGCGACGCAAGAGCAGCAGGCCGCGCACGACGATGTCGGAGACAAGAAAGAGCAGGGCACACTCACCTCCGAGGAAGAGCGTGCCGAGGGCAGCGTGCCATGGAGCGTCTACAAAGCCTACATCCGCTCGTCGGGCTACCTCGTCTTCGGCCTCATCCCCCTCATCCTTCTGGTCCTGGCCCAGGGTGCCAACACGCTGACCAGCCTGTGGCTCTCCTGGTGGACGTCCAGCCGCTTCGACATCTCACGCGGCCAATACATCGCCATCTACGTCGTCCTCGGCATCATCCAAGCAACCCTCATCTTCGCCTTCTCGGCCGCCGTCTCGCTCCTCGGCGCGCGCGCCTCGCGCACGATGCTCGACCGGGCCACAGCCAAAGCCATCAACGCGCCGCAATCCTTCCACGACGCGCAGCCGCTCGGGCGGCTCGTGAACCGCTTCTCCAAGGACGTCGACGTCATGGACAACCAGCTGCCGGACGCGCTGCGCATGTTCCTGTACACGCTCGCCATCATCGCCAGCGTCTTCGCGCTGCTCATCTTCTACTTCCCGTGGTTCGCCGTCGCGCTGGGGCCGCTCGCCTGCCTCTTCCTGCTGGCGACGGCCTACTACCGGGCGTCGGCGCGGCACATCAAGCGGCACGAAGCGGTGCTGCGGGGGGTGCTCTTCGCGCGCTTCGGCGAGAGCGTCAGCGGCATCGCGTCCATCCGGGCGTACGCCGCGCAGCCGCGCTTCTCGGCCGGCGTGCGCGCCGCCGTCGACGACATGAACGCGGCCTACTACCTCACCTTCGGCAACCAGCGGTGGCTGGCGGCGCGCGTCGACGTCGTCGCGTCCGCCGTCGTCGTCACCGTCGGGCTGCTGGTCGTGCTGATGCGCGACGCCGTCGTGCCCGCGGCGTCGGGCGTCGTGCTGTCCTACGTGCTGTCCGTCGTGCAGATGATGCAGCTGCTCGTGCGCCAGCTGGCCGAGGTCGAGAACGCGATGAACTCGACGGAGCGCCTGCACGCCTTCGCGGCGCTCGACACCGAGGAGCCGGACCCGGACGACGGGCCGCGGACCGGCGGCGGTCCCGTCTGCACCGCGCCCTGCTGCACGCCCACGGTCCCGCCGCCGTCCTGGCCGCACGCCGGCGCCGTCTCGCTCAGCAACGTGTCGATGCGCTACCGGGCGGACCTGCCGCTGGTGCTGCGCAACCTGACGCTGGCCGTCGCGGGCGGCGAGAAGCTCGCCGTCGTCGGCCGCACGGGCGCGGGCAAGTCGTCCATCACGAGCGCGCTGTTCCGGCTCGTCGCGCCGTTGGCGACGGGCCAGATCACCATCGACGGCCTGGACATCGCGCGCGTCCCGCTGAAGACGCTGCGCGCCCGCCTCGGCATCATCCCCCAGGACCCCACCCTGTTCGCCGGCACCGTGCGCACGAACCTCGACCCCTTCGCCGAGCACGCCGACCTCGCGCTGTGGCGCGCGTTGCGCGCGGCCGGGCTGTCCTCCGATGCCGGCGGCGTGAGGCTGGATGACGCCGTCGAGGAGGAGGGCGCCAACTTTTCCGCCGGCCAGAGGCAGATGCTGGCGTTGGCGAGGGCGTTGGTGAGGGATAGCAGGATCGTCGTGTGCGATGAGGCGACGAGCTCGGTGGATTTGGAGACGGATGCCCGCATTCAGCGGGCGATGAGGGAGGCGTTTAGGGGGAAGACGGTCGTGACGATTGCGCATCGGTTGAGGACGGTGGTGGGCAGTGATCGGGTGGTTGTGATGGATCGCGGGAGTATTGCCGAGGTGGGCAGGCCGGTGGAGCTGTGGATGAAGGGCGGGATTTTCAGGGGTATGTGCGATAAGAGTGGGATTGAGAAGAGCGATTTTGAGAGGGCGGCGGATGAGGCGCTGGGGGCTGCTGGTGGCTTGGATGAGCTGGTGAGGCCGTTGCCGAGGGCGAGGGTGAGGGGGAGTGTGAGGTCGAATCGGACGAGGTGGAGTCAGTTGAGGATGAGTGGGACGGAGGATGGGGATGGGCAGGGGTGGAATTTGAATGAGTTGCTGGACGGGGTGTTCAGGACGGAATGGCGCGTTTGATGGGCTTTTCTTTGGGGTGGGATAATGGTGGTACTTGTACATACTAGAATAACGCGATATGACTGCATAGAATGCTTAAATACCAACATGGAACTGGACTTTTTTCTCTTGTACCGAGGTCATAACATCACGAATATGACTAAAAGATAAAGGGAGGTTGAGCTTACTGCAGGTTCAGTATAAAGCCATATCACTCGGGGGTCTCTACCTCCTGCAATCTCTCAAAAGTGATATCGTCACCACTTTCACGACGCCATTCGACTATTCGCCGTGTTTCATCATCCTTTTCCTCGAGAGCATACACCTTCCCAGCTTGTGATGCAGCAACGGGTGAAAGCGGAACCACATCCTCCATGCTTTTAATGGAATTGATCGAGTTCCAGGCATCGCCCGGCACAAAATCACCACCGTACACCAGCTTCACTCCACCAGTAGACTGCGTAATAAACACCCAGCTGTTGAGCACATCTGTGGCGCTCGAACCTTGAGCGGTGGTGTGAAGATTCATGGCTGCCAGTTGGCCGCCATCGTCGATTGATGTTGGCACTGCTCGCAACCAGCTGTGTTTGTAGGGGATCGAGAAACCCGATGATCGAGGTAGGGGTAGTAGTATTGCAAATGAAAAGTGTGATCATGGAGCGTGTGGCTGCAACGAAGACGGAGCGCTGGCACTTACAATCGAACTTAGACATGCCCCAATTACCAAGATAGCCGTACATCTCCACCAAGTTGCCAGCACTTCTCATATATAACGCCACCCTCGTGCCGGTGTTGTTACGGTTCTTCACTATCGGCACAGGCGCGACGGCAAGTGCAGACCCTGAGTCGGCGCCGTTGTAGTTCCATCCCTCGAGCTGATACGGCTTACCATCTTCGACGAAGGGGTAGCAGATGTACTGATTTCCCCCTGTAATACCGTAAATGACAAAATTGTTTTCGTCGCAGGCGTTTTCGGACGGGCATTCAGGGCCGTAGGTGGCCAGGCCAGAGTCGGTTCCTACAGGGAGGTCCTGGTCGTCAAGCTTCTGCTACATTGACCAACCGTCTTTGCACATGTTGCTTGCCCAAAGTGCGCGCATGGTGTTGTTCTTGTCGACGAAGCGGATGTGGAAGTCGGAATACTGCAGACCTGTTAGCTTGTCACGCTGAGAAGGGGGGAGGCTTGGCTCTTACCGGGTATGAGTCACCATACAAATAGTTGTACGCGGCTATCGGTGTACCATTCCTGGGCTCGATTGGTGTATCGTTATTCTGTGCACGGATGGGCGAGAATGTCCAATTATTAGTGGCGCTGTTGAAGTCTCCCATCCATATGTCCCATGTGGTTGCGTTTTGATAGAAGACCTGAGAATGTTCCGCCCCGTCTGCATCTGTGTAGTTTGCTGCAGCGAGCTTTGTTTCCCGCAAAACACCTCTTGGGGTGCTCTCTGACGGGTTGAAAACTGCATTATCAACCGGTGCGGTCGATTCTTTATCCATTTTTCCAACGCCAACACCGACACTGACCGCGATCCCGATGATGATGCAGGCAGCAACAGCCCCGACAGTCATCCAAAATGTTCGTTTGCGCAAGCCGCAAATGGTTGTAGGAGGGACTTTGGCGAAGGCGTCAGCCTTTTCGGTACTCTGAGGAATAGGCTCGGGCATGTCGTTCTCGCCGGGTCTGTGTTGGGGGAGGTTCATACTCTGGTCGACCTCCAGAGTACTGAACTGAGTGTCGGGACGTTCTGACATAATACAAAATTTCTTTTCTCGAAGGCAATAGTCTATCAGACAGGTGTAAACGTTTAATGCATAAGATTCGGCCAGCGTAGCCCTTGAGTATGAGGGTCGTTGCCGAATGCCGCTTATGCGCTTGACTAATGTTTCTGTTGGAATTTGGGGTGTCCTGGTGAAGGGTGTTGTATCGGCATAAGGAGCAGAGGGAAGGCGTCCCGGGGGCCGCCTACATACCCTGCTCCTCGCTGGCTAAGCTATTCTGCTTATGTTGCAACAGTTCCTGCCTAGCCATTATTTGAACAGCAAGGCTGTGGACGTAACAGTGGGGAGTGCCTTGCTATTTCTTACGAAGCCCGGGGTCTTTACAGCTGAAGCTAAAAAAAGGCGCAGTTACAGCCCCTGGAGTGTCGGCTAAGCCTTGTTGAGGCAGAGGCCGCACGGCTCATCCGAAAATGACGACATGGTGGAAGCACAAAAGCTCAGCCTTGCGCTGCTCGAGCAACTGTCGGTATCTCCCCCACCCTGGAAAGATTGGGTCCCTGACTAGCTGATATTCAGGGAGAAGCGGATTTCTCACATTTCGCAGTGGGGGTCTGTTGCGACTATGAACATAGCCTCGTGCGATGGGGACTGGATTAAGGCTGTCGCTTCGGTCTTGTGAGCGGTCAGCGGGCGAGAAAGTCTCGCAGCACCCGACGTTCGGAAAGCGTGACGCACCTGGAACGAGCGCTGAAATACCTTACGCAAGCATTTGGCCCCCTGCGTTCCATCAGAAGTACTACGTCGTTCATCAATATGTTTCATCTGCCCGCACAAGATCGACAGCCCCGCGCCGCTGATCTCTCTCAAACACAATCTCCAACCGATCACCATCAACGGCGCGGATATTCACTGGCTCCCGATACACACTAAGCGTCTCAATCCCCGCACTAGTGTGCCTCAGCCTATCAGTCGGCATCGATAGCACCGCCAGAGCCGCAAGCTCGGCCATAGAATCCCACGCACTGGAGCTCTCCGGCCTCCACACCAAAACGTACACAACAAAAAGGACAGCATAGACACCGTAGATGATAAGAACCAATAGTGCAATAATCGTAGACGCGCTCCGAATAGAATAGGCGAGACCTTCGACGGCGAGTTCGATGTCCAAACGAAGTCCGCGGTGAACGTCGGCTGCCGATATCCCCCACGGATCCTGCGCCGTCCCGTTGTCAACGATTACATATTGTTGCCATTTGCTGTAGACCTGCAGCTGTGCGGCGAAAGTATTTGGGTTGCCGACGAGCTTCCAGGCCGGGGTCAGGGTTTGAGACATGGCGGCCACGATTAAGCCGGACAGTAGCGTCTGGGTGCCTTGGACGGGTTCTGCTTCTTGCAAGGCCGGGAGCATCACGATGTCGAGGAGGGTTGTGTTGGGGTCATTTGCGGATGGCCAGGTTGCCAGGATGGTTTTTGCCCATGATGAGGAGAGTTTGGTTGCCTCGTGCGGCCAGGATGTGACGGTGCTCTCTGCATGGAGCGTTTTATTATATGCACCGGAAATTGTTAGGGCACTTGGAGCCCATGACGCGGAGATGGTGCATGCAAATGTGTCAAAAGAAGTTTCATCTTTTCGAGAGGATGTTGATCTCAACAGAGATACTGGAGGGATGACGATTGCGCCAATGGAGACTGGTAGGTTTGGGGTGTCGATATCTACCCAAATGAGTTGCCAATGGATTGACTCATGGATGGACGGGATGTTGACCATCGAGGAGCTTGGAAGACCAGGAAAAGTTGCCTGGAGGGAGACGAATGGATTGGGCAATTCCTGACACTGAGTCCACGCAACAGGTTGCTTGCCACGTGATTCCATGACTCGACTGAGACTGCTGACCTTGAATACGTCTGGCATCGCAGTCCTTGGTCCATTCGCAATCTGGGTCCAGGTCGCATAGAAGGCTTGCATCACACCCTTTGTGGTTGCCGTCGCTATTTCACTGTTGCCCCCATGCTCTTTCAGATAAGCCACGTAGGGACCTTCCCCCTCCTCAAGTGCCAAAGGTAGTGACCTGTTCCCGCCATCAAGGCTGGTTTCTCCAAGAGCTTGCATATTGCCTCCATTCACCAGCCAAAGAAACCCTGGAAGGTCGACAGAGGCATGACTCTTGACCATCTCTAGCACCGTGGGCAACGCACGCCATGGACATTCCACGTACGCTGTTTCGTCTACTTCCGTCCCATTTGTAGTATAACAGGAGGAAGGGATGTGACTCCTATTCAAGCAAGGTGGGAAAAGCTCGTTCTCTTCGCCTTCGAACCACAAGGCAGTTGTACCAAATGAAAAGGTCTGCCTTTGAGGAATGAGTGTAATTGCAATTGACGGTCCAACTCCGGCAGCGAGGATGATGTTGAAGGCTATAAATGCTGCAAAAGCGCATCTTCGGCGGCACGGAATCCAGTGTGATGTCAACGATCCGATGAATTCGAGAGACCATAAGTAGCTGATGCTGCTTGTTTGGAGGCCAGCAAAAAGAGCACCAAATGGCAGCGCATCCTGCCCAAGGGCAAGGTGTCGTATGAAGTACAGAACGATGTTAGCAATAGAAGCTTGTGTAGCTAACTCGAGAGCTTTGGCTAAGAACTGTAAAGCCGTGGTTGAGGGCGGGCTCCTCGGATACCAGGTTGAAAGGTTGATGGAAAACAAACAAAGTGCAGTCAACACAGGAATGACATGGATGAATAGCCGGACTATGGCCATAGACCTCCGTCGACTGAGAGCTATCTTTGGTGACTCCTGGAGTGCCCTCCATGGATTCAATAGCGTCACCAACAGCAGCTGAAGGCTTCGGAGAAAGGCGTGTAGCAGCTCCCGAGCGCGCGACGTGCGAGAGGACTGGACATGCGAAGGGTCGGGTGACGTACTTATAGATTGAGTTAGCAACATCCAGATCTGCCATTCACTTGGGTATGCTTACACGCGAGAGCTGCGTGTATCCAACTGAGGGAGCTGCTCTAGGCGAACACTACCCTCGTTTCGCATTGATGGAGCATGCTGAGAAGGAGTTGATGAGTGAAACATAGAACTTCCAGCTCCCTCCATCTCTCTGAGACTTCTCGGTAGATTTTGAGATACCGTGGTATGAATGTGAATAACGGGAAAGGATTGACAGTCCTAATGAATAGTTCAGCAGCGTGCAGTGGCCAGCATTTATAGCCGGACTACGTCCAACGACGAGGCTGGCATCATGTGCTTCAGCGTTGAGCCGAAAAGCCATCTCTTGCTGCCGGACACTAGCGTCCTACGTACGGGGGTGTGGTGCGATCTTGCTGACCCCACCGGTCAACCTTTCAGGACGGTGTGGGCTCGAAGAAAAAGCAATTTCTCGTCGGCAACTCGATGCGGCACCCCATTACAAGGGTAAGTGGGGTCATATGTCCAGACAATGTACCCTACGGCAGGCCAATTGGATGCCGTTACTGACGGACTTTTGACAAGGTCTCTTTCAAGAACCTGGCACACGTGCGGACTTCTATTACACTGTCTCCCTTGTCTCTTCTCAATACCAAGTACGTAGCTCAGCAACCTTTTTCCATGAATCGAACTGCCGGGATATTGTCTCCTGACCTCCGCAGCAGAGAAACGCGTAGTGAAATACTCAATCCAAGGGGCAGCAGTAGTTGAGTCTCTCGCACTCTAAAGTAAGCATAGTTCGTCTGGACTAGACGAAAGAGCTGGACTCTGATAGCATAGAGTTGCCGGTATATTAAGCGAGCAGGAGCCGAGAGGCTGGTCAGAGTTTTCACTTGGATACGAATCCATTAATAGGACCAATCGAAAAACACGTCGACATCAAAGGCGCTCTACCTTCTAGTCGAAGCCTTTACGCCACAGGGTGGAGGCAAAGCTGAAGTGGCGGCGGGTGGGATCAGTAATCGCTTAATGTTGCCACAGGATGAGAATGAATTCGATACAATTGGCTCCTGAATGCCGAAGGTAGTGTGGCTTGACGGGTTGTGCACCGAAATGGGAACCTCATCAGCCCCGCAAACCATTCAAGGCAGAATCACATCTAAAAATACCACGCACCATGCAAGGCAGAGCCTTTGCGTGCACCGGTAAGTTGTTTGCGGGTGATGTATTTACCGGGCTTTGGTTTGTCCAGTCAGATCTTGTCTGAGTGTTGTCGGTTGTTGGATGGCGCGTTGGTTGGCCAGTCCTCATGGGAATCCGATAACAAGCGAAGACAGCATCTGATTGGTAGATTTCAAATCCAACGACAAGCAAATGCGGGAACGACGTTAGCGAGACGTGTCCGAGTTGTCATCAAAGCTGCTCGCTTACTCAATGCAACCATCACCATCGGGAAATAATTTCAGACAGAACGCCCCCATTCTCCCCCGACGCAATACACGAAATGATTTACGACTCGATCTTGTCCAGCTCTGGACAGTTCCGCATCTTCACCCTCCTGCCATAAGACAACTTCTCCGCCGACATCCTATGCAAGCTTTCCAAAGACTCTGAATGCACACCCCGAGTACGAAGCTCTCTCATACACCTGGGGCAACTCAGACAAGTGTTGCTCTGTAGTCGTTGAAGACGAGACCGTTAGCGTGACGAAGAATTTGGCAACGATTCTACGCCATTTACGCCGGGTCGACCATCCCCGCAGTCTGTGCAGGGTTCGTGATTGATCTGATTGGCAAGCACAAGCGGGGTCTGAGAGTCCGCTTGTAATCCGATTGATTGCGGCTTGTCAATCCGCTTCCGCTTGCTGCGCGCCCTGAATCTGTGGATTGATTCTCTATGTATCAACCAAGGCGATTTGACGTGGCGTGGTGAGCAGGTCTCGCATGTGAGAGAGAATATACAAGCACTGCACCCCTGACCTCCTTTGGGTCCAATGGGAGAGCTGCAGTGACTCCGCTTATATCAAAGATGGTGTCGAGGCCATGGAAGAGATCGGTACAATCCCCAACCTCGAACGCAACTTCCGAATCGACAGCTGTGATCACCTTGACGTCTGCGAAGCTGCCTTGAGAGACCGGCTCTGGCAAATCGAGCGGCTCTTCCGGTGCCCGGAGGTGTGGCAGCGGGTATGGATCATGCAAGAAATGTCCTACGCTCCACGCGTGGTGCTTGTCGATGCCCAAGGCGGCGAGCTGCCTGGGGAGCGCGTCGACACCTTCCTCGATGTCGTACGCCCTCACTGCTGCGCCTTCGTCAACGTCACGAGCTTGGCAGCCGGCTAATGCGGTGTCCGTGATGCTGGAAAGTGTTAAGGAGGAATGCCTGAGGCAAGTCACGGGATGTTAACTCCTTTCGGTTGTGGGGTCTAATGCGAGACTGGCCCATCGAGATGCTCGGAGCTGGGGTCGTCTATTTCCGTCTAATTCAGAGAAAACTACACTCAGTGTTCATCCAGGTTCCCAAAGCCAATCAAGACTTTAGTCTAACAATAATGTCCTATAGTATACCAAGATGGCTTTGCCTACTCTGTACCACACCAGATACTTAGTAGCTCAGCTGGTCGCTAAACGGATCCTGGGGCGATGGCTAAGCTTTCTCAGGCTGCGGGCTTGATCTGCACATTCTTCTTGAAGACGTTGGTGGGATCGTACTTTGCCTTCAGCTTGGAAAGCTGCTCGTAGTTCGGACCGTACACTATCTCCGGACCGGAACCGTTGCCTGCACAAGTCAGTAAATATCGCCCGACAAACGCCGCAAGCTCCGAAAGCCACATACCGTCGTAGTTCACGTACTCAAAGTTCTCCCTCCCCTCATCTGCCTTCCCCGGCTCATTCACCACCGCGGCAATCCTCCTGCCCCACCTCCTCACCGCCTCATCATGTTCCTCGCCCTCCCACGCACACATGATGGCGCACTGGAGCCTCCCACTCCGATGCGGCATCGCCATCGCACCGACCGCGGGCTCGCAAATCTTTTCCGTCTTCATATTCTCAAACGACACCAGACTCTTCCCCGCCGCAGGGACCTCCTTCACAAACGCGCGAAACTCCTCCAGCGTCCGTTCAAACTTCTCCGTCTCCAACGGCTGCGGAAACGACGCGCCCTTGATCGACTTCCTCCCGCCCCTCGGCGCGGCCGCCGCCAGCACGCCGTTGACGGCACTGTACGGCATCTCGGCCGTCGTATCGACCAGCGCCCCCAACCCAAGCAACGGCGCCAGCACCTCCCTCGCCTGCGCCTCGGGCCCGCAATGGAACACGACCGCCCCGACCATCACCGCCTCGCCCGCATCGAGCCCGGGCAGCCCGCCGGGCGGCGCCGCCATCAGCGCCGCATGGACGACCGTCCTCCCGTCGCTGTCCGCGCCGGTCGCGCGGTTCGCAGCGTCGACCAGCGCGGCCGCGCACGACGGCGGGAACAGCAGCATGCCCATGAAGACGCGGGGCGGGACCTCGTGCGCGCGGTACGCGAAGCGGGTCGCGACGCCGAAGCTGGCGCCGGCGCCGCGCGCGGCCCAGAAGAGCTCGGGGTTGTCCGCGTCCGACGCCGTCACGACGGCGCCGTCGGCCAGCACCATCTCGACGCCGGCCAGGTTGTCGACGGTCAGCCCGTAGAGGCCCGACAGGAAGCCGTAGCCGCCGCCCAGCGTCAGCCCGCCGATGCCCGTGTGGTTGACGGTGCCGCCGACGGTGGCGAGGCTGTGCGCGCCGCCCGCCTCGTCGACGTCCTTCCACGTGCACCCGCCGCCCGCGGTGATGGTGCGCGCGCCCGCGTCGACCGCGACGTCGCGCATTTTGGAGAGGTCGATGACGAGCCCCCCGGCGATGGACGAGTCGCCGCTGGTCGAGTGCTGGCCGCCCGAGACGACGAGGGGCATGGCGTGCGCGGTGGCGAGTTTGACGGTGGTGGAGACGGCGGCGGCGGTGGTGGGGTAGACGATTATGGCCTGTGGTGTTGGTGTTGGTGACATGGCACGTGACGGGTGGTGGTGGTGGTGTTGCTTACTGCTTCTTTTACCGATGCGTCGGACCAGCGCTCGATGCTCTTTCTGTAGTTGGGAGACTGCGGGGTGACGACCTCGACGTCTGTGAGGGTGGAGCGGAGCTCGCTGACGAGATCGGAAGAACCCATGGTGTGTGTTCGCTTGCTGAGGGGATGTTGTGGACTGTGGTTAGAGTTTGGAAAATCGTTCAGGGGAGAATCAGCGTCTCTATATACCGGCCGGAAAGCCGTGGGATCTATGGTGGGGTAGTAGCGCTGGTAAGTAAGCATTACTCCACCATTATTTCTCCGGGTAAGCTTACCCAGTCGTTCTCTACCCCTTGCCGTTCTTAAGGCTCTCGGTCTGAATTTTATTCATGCTGAAGTGCACAGGTGACCTGCGAATTACTGGCCTGTTTCTGTGGCGAAAAGGGCATCATCTGTGGCGCAAGAAAAGTTCAATGGTACTGAAATTTCCTTCCGCTTATCTCCGTGTTGTGCGGGGTACGGGTATGGAAACGCAGCGATCCAGCTTATGTAAGACGGAAGTACCGTAAGGTGCTCGCACATCATGAAAATCGGTAACAAAAGCGCATCTCTTACGTATCGCTATTCTTTTGCACTCCTTTCACCTGAGAGTGTTATGTCTCAACGAACAATGACGGCAGATCGTCGCCGGCTGAGCCGTCTTTGTTTCCGCATGCCAGGTGAGACGATGGATGTAGGCTTACTGGATGGCTTACCTTCGTTGTGTCAATATTTAGGGCACTGATTGGACTAGAGTTAATTGGCCAGGAGAAGCAAAGGCAAGCGATGAGCATTGCGTCAACACAACCAGGATTTGACTCGCTTGCCCGGCTTGCTTATTCTACTGACTCTCTTACCTTTGTGGCGCTGACACCCCGCACTTTGGAAGCGTTGATGAAGCATCGCTTTTTCTGTCACGAATACTCCACAGAAACTGCATTTCATCGTCCGAACTCAACGAAGGATGGACGACAACCTCTCGCAAGCCTACCAGTATCGACCGCTGGAGGGCGACCGACACATCCGGCTCCTGCATATCCTCGACCCCGATAGTGATGGAGGAAACAAGAAACCAACACTCGATCTTGTAGACGTGGATATTGACACAGCCCCACCGTTCGAAGCTGCGTCATATGTCTGGGGTGATCCGACCCCAGTCGGGACAGTGCAGCTCTCCGGCTCAGGCGATCTTGGCGTCGCGCACAATCTGAACGAGGCGTTGCCCTACCTCATCGAGGTCGCTGCTTTGAACACTGATTATCTGTGGATCGACGCGATCTGCATCAATCAAGCCGACCGTGCGGAAAAGGACAGTCAGATACCGATGATGAGGGATATCTACACTTCCGCAAAAGATGTATTGCAGTATTTGACTCAAAGCGGCTATCTCTGGTTATCGGAGCCCCAATGAGTCTGCGCACGTTTATCGTCGGATGCAGGCCGGCGCATGATCCCAGTTTTAGCCGCAGGGAGCTCCACCCCAACGTCGCACCCCACTCCTTGCCGACTTGCCACTTGCGGGAGCTCCGCTTCGCCTGGTGACATGGCCAATACTCCGCTGTGGAGTGCGGAGTAGACGCAGTCCCGCGATCGCTGCTACCGTCCATGCTCTTGTCTTCCACATTGCGGTCATTGTTGAAGGATATTAATACTGCGGTGCTCGTGGCTCAGAGTGCTTCCATACGACGAGTCAAAACATCCATCACTACCAATACTCCGGATTCCACCCGCAGACCCACTGTCGACTCTCAACATGGCCACCCCTCCCACTATCCCAAAGTTCGTCCCCGCAGAGCCGACCAAGGAAAAACGTGCGCTCATGTGTCCACCCACCCTTATCTCTCCATTTGCTGATACGTGCATCAGTGGACTGGATCGAGCTGGTCAACGTCGACTTCGCCAAGTATGAGGACCCCAACACCAGAAAGGAGCTGGCCCAAGACCTGCTCAAGGCCGTGACCGAACATGGCTTTCTCACCATTTCCAACCATGGAATCTCGGACGAAATTTATGAGTCCCAGATGAGTCTCGCCCATTAGTTATGACGCTGTCTCCGGAGGAAAAGCAGCCGTATGAAGCCTCACCAGAGGAGGACACCAGCGGTCTCTACGTCGGTTTCCACGAGACAGTAAGTCCGACAAACACCGCTTCAGGGCCATGACGGACTGACGCCTTTCCCAAAGCTGGACCACTACAATGTCCGCGTGCACGACCCCAACAACCACAAGCACCCTGACCTGCTCGAGCCGCACATGGGCTCGGTGCGGGAAACAATGCACATCATCCGCAACAGCGTGCTCAAGAAGCTCATCGTCCTCGTCGCCATGATCCTCGGAGTCCCCGAAGAGACCATCCTGCGCACTCACGCCTTCGGCAAAGAAATTACCGAGTACCTCCGCTACGTACGCGCAACGCACCGCCCCCGCATCCCCTCCCGCCACCACTAACAACCTCTCCCCTCGCAGATGATCTACAACCCGCGCACCGAGCAGGACAACCAGCGCTATCGCGACCTCTACCTTGCCGGCCACACCGACTGGGGCGCCTTCACCTTCCTCTTCTCGCAGCCCATCGCCGCGCGGCAGATCCTCGACAACACCAACGCGTGGAAGTGGGTGCAGTACCTGCCACACGCGCTCGTCGTCAACGTCGGCGAGGCCCTCGAGCTGCTGACCGGCGGCCTCTTCAAGGCGACCATCCACCGCGTGCTGAAGCCGCCGCGCGACCAGGAGATGAAGAAGCGGGTCGGCGTCATCTACTTCTCGCGCCCGGTGAACGACGTGCCCTTGAGGCCGTTCGAGGGGTCACCCGTGCTTGGGGTGTTGGGGAAAGATAGCCCGCTGGATCCGGTGGTGTATACCATGCCGGAGTACTTGAATGCGCGGAAGCATGGGTATAAGTGGTCGGATTTTGATAACGATAGGCCGAGGCTGCAGGGCGTGCATGAGGATCCGTTCCATGGCGAGTATAAAGATCCGCAGGGTTTCAAGGCGTTGGGGAAGGAGGCAGTGAGGCCGGAGGGTGTGGCTGTTTGAGTGGTTTGAGTAGTAGCTGGCTATGCTTTCAAATTGATTTTCTCCGCTTTGAACACTATGCAGTCTTACTCTGAGAAGAAATTCATCGTGACACTATGACCAACGTAGTACTTAGAACTTGAAAGATTCAAGAGGAGAGCGAGTGAGCGCTCTCGAAGTGCCAGAACAGAGACGTTGTCAACGCGGTAAGAAACTCCCGTCCAAATACAACAGATGCCGATGAGCGGAACAACGGCAGCATGAACAAAATCCTGGCTCATCACTTGTGCCGATACAGCAATCCTGGACCCAGTCGTGCTGAGCCCTTTGCATTGCATTGCAACCTGCCGAGAGAGGCAAGAGATTCCACTGACAACCCCAAGACCGTCGCGCGTCCAGATAGGCAGGCAAGACGGAGCCACGTCACCCCCGACATCAAACCTCGAGCGGGGAAGATTAATCTCTCATCATAGCCAGAGCGCGGGTGCACACTTTCCAGGAAGCGCGAGCCAGATACAGAATGTCTTGCGTGGTGATCGGCCGGGTGTGGTGGACAAGCGGACCCCTGGGCGGAGCTCCACCTTCGCCCGTCTACCCCCGCATTCCGGCGATCCAGCCCCGTCCGCCCCACCCACGATCCCAGTATGCCACTGCTATCGCACAGCTCGACGCCGCAACACCGAGCCCTGCAGCTCTACGAGAGCAGCCACAAAATGGCATCGCATTAAACGTATGTGCC
>LAEG01001489.1:0-20174 GCA_001455585.1 Diplodia scrobiculata
TCCCCCACCGCCCCGATCAGCAACCCGTTCACCCGCGCCTGGTTCAGAATCACATGCGGCAGATGCGACAGCCCGGCCGGCGTATCCGGCGTGACCCTCGTCCGCTCGATCCCCCCTCCTTCCTGACCTCCCCCGTCGACTCCCTTCGGCGCCCAGAACGTCACCTCCAGCACGTGATACGCCTCCTTGAGCAGCTCCTCCGCGATCCCGAAGCTCTCGAAGACCTCGACGGTGCGGCACTGCACGCCGTCGGCCTGCCCCGTCCGCAGCGGGCCCCGCCGCCGCTCCAGCAGCGTGAACGGCACCTTGTAGCGCGCGAGCCAGGTGGCGGCCGAGAGCCCGGCGGAGCCGGCGCCGCAGATGAGGACGGATGTGTGCTGCACCATATTGGATTATTTGGGGGAGGGGTTTTTTTTTCTTGTTTCTCTCTTTTTTTTCCTCTTCAGATTGGTTGGTTTGGTTGGGGCAGCCGGTTCGGATTGTGGTGTTGCGGGAATGTGGGGTTTTCAATGGGGGAAAGTGCGGGGAAGGTGGAGGGGTGTGGCGGAGAAATAGAAGAGATGGGAGGATGACAGCGAACGCCTTGATATAGATTTTCTTGTGAAGATTTGAGGGAGTTGTGGAGTAGTAGTCTGCAACTCCCGATGTGTGCAGCCGCTGCATGGTCGGGGTAGTAGTCGTCAGCCGTCAGCGTCCCGTTCGCCATAGCATCGAGCCGAGGCCGAAGCGTTGCTTCATCGGGACTTGCATATGAAAAAGAGACTGGGGTGCTTGGAGGAAACTGGCGGAAGGGGCAGGGAAATGGCGGAAACGGGGGCATATGATGGGTCACTTATTGGCCTATTTCAGTTTGATAAGCTTTGGCGAGTAGGCCCAGGGATCCCGATTCTCTGGGCATCAATCATGTACACTTTGGGAACCGGAGGTGTTATGACTTCCTGCTTTCATATCCTTTGCCGCTTGTCATTTTGCATGAACCATACTGCTAGCAGTTCAGTCCCCTGCTCGCACGAACAATTCAAATCCTGAGATTCGAAATGTTTAGCACTGAATCCGGCGTATCTCAAGCGCGGCGACGAAGACCATGCGTTTTCAGCACAGTCGATTGTGTTCCAGACGCTTTATAAGACTCCATACGAAGAGAAGCCGTTAAAAATTGCTTTTCACAGCCGTAACTGGTGGGGCATCTAAACTTTTCAATGTCAATATTATAAAAGACTTGGCCGCCACATCCACATTTTGTAGGAACGAGCGGCACCAGGACATGGAAATAGCCCAATGGCCCTCTATGCCCTCTGGACCCTCTTCCTCTGGCTCCTGCGGAGATCCTTCTCCCTCTCCTTCTCGAGGTATTTCCTCTGTTCATCGGCGCTCAGGTTCTTGAGCTTCCTGTCGCGCTCAGCCCTCTTGGCCTTGTCGGCCTCCAGCTTCCTCTCCTCCGCCTTGCCCTCCTCGTCGGCCTTCTTGATCTTGCGAATCTCATCCTCACGCGTCTGCTTGACGCGGCGCAGGGCCTCGGGGCGGAAGTGGGCGACGTTGACGAGCTGATCGGGCATGCGCAGGAAGTGCTGGAACAGAGGCCGAACGTGGGAGTAATCGTCGTTGGACGGCAGGGAGAAAGACAGAGAGACGCGCTTGCGAGAAACGGTGTCGTCAAGCCTGTCGCGACGCGATTAGTAAAACAGGCCTCAAAACAAGAACTGCTGGTCTTCACTTACTTCTTCGGTTGGTCCATCGGCTGGTCAGACACGACAATGGCCTCAAGCGCGTCACCGGCTGCCTCGATGGCCTTCACAAGTGCCGGGGTCAAGAGAGCCTCGGTGATCTCAGCGCTCTCGCTCATGACAGTGTACGATATGGGAAGCTTGGGGTGATCCTTGGTGGAGGTGAGGGAAAGGTCGTAACGGTCGTCTCTCAGAGTCTTCATCAGGTTCTTGTGGACAACGGCCCAAACGAAGCCATCGAAAGTCGAGTTCGAAACCTTGCCAGCGTTGGGGATGAGCTGGCTCTCCCTGCCGTCAAAGGCGTAGATGGTAGCCTCAACGCGCTCAACGGGGGCAGGCATAGTCTCAAAGAACAGGCCGAGGATTTGCTCGCCGTAGCGGATCAGGGGGTTGTAGCGCTTCAGCAGCGACAGCTTGATGTCAATGAAAGCTGCGTTCTGGCGGCCGGTAGCGTAGACCGAGTACTCATTGGCCGAGATCTCCTTCAGCGCCTCGTTCTCACTTCCAAGCTCCTCGGCGCTGAGCTTCGCGAGACCGCTGGCCTGGACATCGTCGAGGGTCGGGGCCTTGCGGCCAGAGTAGCCGACGCTGGCGAATTCCTGGCGCAGGAGGGGCGAGTGGGCCTTGACGAAGGCTTGGGCCTTGCGCCTGTTCGCCTTGGTGCCCCAGACATGCAGAAGGACAATGACTATGATCACTGGCAGGATGAAGGCCTCCTGGTAGAAGTCGGCGAGGGTGGTGCGCTCCCAGACGCGGTACCACTTGGTGTAGGGCACGGCGGCGGCGCCGGTCGCAAAGGCGTCCTGAGCAGCGTCGCCGATCACGCTAGAGGGTGAAATAGAAGCCGGGCTGGGGTCGGGAGCGCCCGCGAAGTCGGCGAAGTCTGGGGTCTGGGGGTTAGCCTTCAATGGCTGACGAGAGAGTATGGCGAGCTGCGCAGCTGCAAGCTGACGTACCGGCATCGCCAGCGGCGGCCGAGGGCGAGGGCTTGGAGCCGAGGATGTTGTTGAGGAAATTGGCCATGGTCGCTGCGACCTCTGGAGCCACCAGTCGATGGCTTGAGCTTGAGTTGGCGGTCGGGAGGGAAGGTCGGGGATGGAGGAACGGCGTGAGGCGGCGGCCGAACAACCTGGAAGGTCGTCTGTGTTGCCGGCCCAGCTGCGGCAAAGCAAACTTGGCGTGGGGCCGAGGCGTCTGTGCGGCCACGACTATCTATCTCCTACCCTATCACCGACCACGCTCCACAAGCCCTCTCGCTTCCTTGGCCCAGACCGCCCGGCGTCCCTTTGCCATTCAAATGCCAACGGAGCCGCTTGTCTCAACACGAACTGCGCCGATAGCCTAAGGATCATGATTGCTGCCGTCCATCCGCCGAAGGCAGCAGATTCGGGTTTGAGGCCTGATGGGTGCCAAGGATCATCGACTAGGTGGTGCCGCAGGTGGTGGGTTATATCACCGCCTGCTAGCAAACTAAGCTAAACCTAATCGAGCAAGACACAAACAACCCGCCTGTGGCCTCAGGAACGAGGCAGGCCTGCTGGGCCGCCGGTCAAGGCCTGAAGCCACCTGGCGCTTCCGGATTTCCACCTAAGCTTCGATTCTAGTATGAGAACGGCCCCGATCGGCGCACAACATCATCATGGCTCACTAGCCCCAATAACATCCTCCTCTCTCAGTTCCGACTTGATTATGATGGTACGTTTGTCAAGACGAACTGTCGACGGATTACATATATTTATCTAAATCTTGCTCTAGAGAGAATCACTTGCGTTGTTCGGGGACTTGGGTCTTCAAGGTACCCTGCTGCACGCCTAACCTCAGGTTCTCCAGCACGAGAAGCTCCATATCGCGCTATTGATGGGGTGGTCAGTGAAAGTGCTGGTTCAGGCGGAAATTGCGAACATACCTGAGTCTCGAAGGTTGCGGTTCCGATATGAGGCAACAGCACAACATTCTCATTCTTCAACAGTCCAGGGTGAATCTTCGGCTCCTCTTCGAACACATCCAGGCCAGCACTCCACACCTTTCCAGAGTCCAGAGCATCGACCAGCGCCGCCTCATCCATGACAGGTCCTCTGGCCGTGTTCACGATGACAACACCATCCTTCATCTTGGCGAACTCCTTGGGGCCAATGATGTGTCTTGTCGCGGCGCTCAGGCCAAGGTTCAAGCTGATAACGTCCGAGGTATTGAGAAGCTCGTCGAAAGAAACGTACTTGGCGTTGCCGGCGGCGGCCTCGGTGCTCTCGGGGAGACGCGAGCGGTTGTGGTAATGGATCTTCATGCCGAACGCTGCAGCACGCACTGCAACAGCTCGTCCGATGCCGCCCATTCCAAGGATGCCCAAAGTTTTCTGGCGCGGGTCGTGGCCAAGGCCGAATCCAGAGCCTCTCCACTGGTCTGCATGATGTCAGCATCCTGAAGATACCAGTCCTGCGGGTGTTCTTACTTTGGCGCACGGCGGTGAAGGGAATGGTGATTCGGCGAAGAGCGCCAAGAAGGAGGAAGAGAGCTACATCTGCTGTCGCGTCGTCGACGGCTTGTGGCGTATTGGCAACAGAAATGCCTGGACCACGAATCAGCAATGGTTATCCCTCATTGTCGGTGGGAGGCATACCCTTTGCAGTGCATGCGGCGACATCAATGTTGTCGTATCCAGCGCCATTGTGGCAAATATATTTCAGGCTGCTTGGTAGTGCCTGGACCAGCTCTGAGTTGAAAGGACCGGTAAACTATGCAGCTGTCAGCGCCGATTCCCAAGATCGCTTGTGTTGTACTCGGCGTACCTTGGTGGAGTCGTTGCTGCGGTAAATGGCGACGACATTGTCGTACTTGCCGCCCTTCAGATTGGAAAGGAAGTCCTCGCGCGTGCCAGTCGGGAATTCCTGTTTAGTGACTTGTTAGCAGCTGGGTGCCGAGCTGTCACATGCTGGGCCTACCAGGAGCTCTATGAACGAGGAGCAATCCTGCCACTCCTTGCGAGCGTGGGTGATGTCGCCAATGAGAAGGGCTTGTTGAGGCATTTTGGGTAAGAGAAGAGCAATTGCAAGCAAGAAAAGTACGGGCGGCGCGTTGCGAGTCGGAAAAGGCGGACTATTTATTCGAGCGGAATGTCTTGCGGGACGAGCCCCGCGATACCTACTTGGCAAGGGCGCGTCAATCGGGAAAGCATTCGCGGGGTCAGGGACCAACACGTCATTGGCCGAGACCAAATGCCGCTCGGCCGCTTCCGCGGACAAACTCCCCCCAGACTTTCCTCCCACACGGCCCCAATCAATCAGCCCCAGCGTCCCCGGAGCCCTGCGACATCCGGCTATATCGGAATCCTGAGCCATGAAGCGAATCACTCGGCCCGCAGGCGGCACCAGGTCACGCGAACTCGGTCCACATCTCCCTTTTCGTCCTGCGCCGCAACATGCTCGAAATGGATGCCGTGACGCACAGAAATCTCACGTGGGGGTGAAGAGGGCGAGGTCTGGAAGTGTTGAAGATGGTCGGCATTTGAACAGCACTCTAAGCCCTGGGGAATCCCCGTGCCGCCGAGCTTCAGGCTTAGATGTCTCGTCGGCACTTCCTCCAGATCGTGATACCGGATCCCGGAAACACCAAAAGCTTGACTGTGCTTCCACACAGCAAAGTCGAGATGGAACACCGCCCTTTCTCAGCTACGTGGACATGTATTTGGAGTTGACCTACAATCCGTGGGCATCTTCAAGAAATGGATCGTTAGGCTGTAGCAGAAATCTCGGCCATGGCGACTCTTTCACCACTTCGTCGAAGCATTGCCTTGATCTTCAATCCGAGGGAATTAACAACGTGCGCTTGCCCGAGGTTTACAATCATCAGTCTGATTGTGAGGCAGACCTGCCACTACGCCTTCACAATCGAGACCCAGCCTTGCCCACCCGTACTGTACCCAAAAATGAGAGATAGTGTACAAGTCCGGCCGAACGTGGTATTCTAAAACATTTGGTTTCATGCCGCGAGATCGCAATAGCTCAAGTGGGTATCATTCATTTACTGCGAATCGCTTGTATCTGATGTTGCTCCTCTTCCGGGTACTTACCCTACTTGTGCATGAGTCCACCAGCAACCACCACGCTCTGTCCGGTACAGTAAGGAGTCTTCACAAACATCTCAACTGCGTTTGCCACCTCGTCTACGGCCGGTCAGCGACTCTCCAGCTCGAACCGTTGGATAACACCCTTACCTGGTTTCCCAAGCCTTCCCACCGGAATGGTGTCGACAACACCGGGAACGGTGTCCGTGGAAGGAAACATGCCAGTATCACCAATCATTGCCGGTGCTACGTCGTTGACGGTAATGCCATGCTCGGCGAGCCTCGTGCTCAAGTTCTTCATCATGCCAAGCTGGCCACCTTTGCTTGCAGCGTAATGCGCACCGTTCACTCCTTTGATGGCTGTCAGTAGTAATTCCTGTCAAGTCGAGTGGGTGACGACATACCGGCGCCATAGGCGGCAATGCTCGAGATGAAGACGATTCGCCCCCATTTCTGATCTCTCATGCCCTCAGCAACGCCCTTACACAGCAGGAAAGAGGCTTTGAGGTTCGTAGCAATGGTCAGATCAAACTCATCGACCGGGATGTCCCAGATCTGGGGATAGCGCTTTCCTCTCCCAGCATTGCTGTACAATGTCAGTGATAACAATACCTGACACGCATGCTGCTTACCTGACGAGGATGGAAATGGGTTTTCCATGGGCCTTGGCGGCCTCCTCACATAATGCGAGCGTCTGCTCGGTGTCGGAGAGGTCGGCCTGATGAGTAGTGATTTTCACAGAAGGAAATTCCTTCCGGAGCTGGGCAACTAGCTCGTCAATGGCCGCCTTGCTCGATGAGTATGTGAGGGCCAGATCGATTCCGTACGGGGCCAGTTTGCGAGCGCAAGCCCCGCCTATCCTGTAGGCCTGTTATTACACCAGGAAACATAACGAAAGCGAATCTACACCGCAACATACCCTCCAGAGGCTCCAGTGATGAGAGCCACGCGGCCCTTCAAGTCATTCTCGGCAGACATGGTTGCTCAGTCTGTACGTGTCTGGACTGTTCGTTCGACTGGCAAATGAGCCGGGGTCAGTACAGACTTTATGAGAAATGTGACGCAGGCTTGAGTTTCTTACGTGACGGAGCTAATTTCATGGCAAGCTACCTAGCGTCTCGTCGCCGGGCGGGGTATCGGTGCGCACGGACGGGGCTCCTTCGGCAATTGAGCAGCGCTCGTCGTCGGCATCTGCATCTCACGTTTCCCTCTCCGCGAACTCGGTCTCCACCATCATGCAAGCACCACCGCCGCCGCCGCCTCCGCCGGAGCCCTCATCTCCCGCGAGGACCGCCGACAGTAGCGACGCTAAGTCTAAGCGCACTACCATTGCTTGCCTGACCTGCAGGAAGCGAAAGAGCCGCTGCCACCTGTGAGTCCCACCGTGCAACAACCCGTCGGCCCAATCGCGAGCGAGTCGCAAAAGCCGACAGGCGTCGCCAGTATCACCACTGCACGCCTTTCTTGGATGCCGAAGCCCAGACTCTCGCTCGGGAACGAGGGGGCGCCCGGACCTCGTTGCACTCGCTGCTCGGCCCTCAGGCCAACTCCCATACACCGGCCGCCGCTCATGCCCCGCGTCCCGTGCTGTCTCGTTTCCGGTAGACTAACACTGCGAACAGTGAGTATGAGAACGACAAACCGAAGCTCCCGTGCGAGCGGTGCAAAGCCCAGAACCTTGAATGTGTCCTTGGAGGCTCCAACCGCGGTGGCCGGCGAGTAAGAAGGAAAACGCTTACTGACAGCATCGGCGCCACGCGCAACCTCACAAGCGCCTTCTCTGTCCCTGGCGATAATGTAGCCTTCCACGGCCTCGGAAACATGGGCACTACCACCACACCACCGCTGCCTCAGCGGTTGAACTTCCCGAGCCTCGAGCCAAATCCTCCTCGACCGACTCAAGAAGAAACGTCAGCCCAAGGCACCGGCACGACTCCTATGGAGTTTGACAACCTTCAGAATCCCTCAGATGCTCTGGGAATCCTGGCTCGCGTGGCCGAGGAAGACACGCCCGCTGCTGCGCAGGATCGACAGAGCTTTGCGCGGCCAGTCGACCCGGGCTTGCGGGCATCACCATATCGGCTGCTCGCTGATGGCAAGCTCTCAGTGAATCAGATCGTCCAGCTCATCCAGCGCTACCGTAATCTATACCATCCATACTACCCTCTTGCGCCCCCGCATGTATTCGACCTAGCTCGGCTCCACGAGATAGCCCATAAGGAGCCACATCTGCTAACGGCTATTCTCGTCATCGCATCGAAAGACCTTGTGGAGGAAACACACATGTACGAAATCTGCGCGGACCACATGAAGAGCATGATCTCGGATCTCGCTGCTGGTGGCCCTGGCGATGTTGATGCAGTGGAAGGGTTGCTGTTGCTCGCCGAGTGGGCCCCTTTCACGCAGAGAGCCCAGTCCGGTAAAGTTGGCAAGGGTGAGGAGGACCGTGAAGCCTGGAATTCCAGCGGACTAGCCCTCAGGCTGGCCTACTTCATCGGCTTGGAAAAGTACTCCTTCAAGGTAACGGATGACGGCAAAGACCCACAATTTAGTCGCAAGCTTTTGGTCTGGACAGGTATGTTCTATTCCCACCCATAAGTCGTGCTACGATGTGTTTGCACAATGAGGCTAATTGCCCTTGAAGCCTGCTACATAGCAGATCGAACCATTTCCATCAGGATCGGCAAGGCATTCTGGTCGCGGGGACCTGGTCCGCTAACCAGTCTTCGCCGCGAACACTACCCCTCTCTGTTACCGCAAACCCCTAACGACGAGGACTACGCATCCATATTCCAAGTAGGCAGTCCGTCTTGAGACGGAATTAACCTGCTAATCCAAAGACAGGCAACACTCGAGCTGACCTCCCTTTTCAGCAATGTGCATGACGTTCTATATTCCAATGTTGGCACCTCGTTCCGCTCCCACCTGAGCGGATCTTACATCAAATTCATTGACGACTTCCGCGCAGCCAGCTACAGCTGGAATGCAGTCTGGGGCACGCTGACGTGCTCGCCGAATTTGAAAGCCATGCTTCTGATGTCTTACAACTACCTGCGGTAGGCCACCATGCCAAACTCATGGCACTCCAAGAGCTGACGGTTGGCGTACGGTCCAGACTGTACGTGAACGCATTTGCATTCCAGGCCACGGTGCGCAGAGTACAAAGCACACTGGCGGAAGAGCGAACTTCTGCGACAAGCCCGATGATCCCCCAATCGCCGTCCCGGCTGTTTTATGTAAGTACGACTAGGGTCCGGCACATTCTACTTAGGTGGATAGTGAAAGTCTACATCCGGATGCATTTTTACAGTTACTAAATTTGCATCTGCATCTGGATGGTTGTTTCGACTACCCACGCAGGAAGAGTAAACCAGGCACAGTACGCTAATTAGTCGGCTTTAGAACAATGTCGGGGCTGTCGGAGATGCACGCTTTATATACGAAGGCCTCGATGCAGCAAAGGCAATCTTGACGACTTGCAACAACTTCATCGACCCAGAAAAGGCCCTCCGGTTCATGCCTCTCCGCTTCTTCCTATACCTGGTGTACTCCGGAGTCTTCCTATTCCGAGCGAAGATTGTCGGCGTGATCGAAGGCGAGGAAGAGCGAGGAATCAGGCGCATGATCGACGAGACGATTGACCGACTACAACGCTCGGCAGTGGGCATGCAGCACCTCGGAAGCCGCTACTCGCAACTGCTCAAGCTGCTTTGGGAGAAGGCCGACAACCACAAGCCACCTGCCCGCGGTAGCAGAGGCAATCACGTCGGAGGACACCGCAACAGCCACTTTGGCGATGCTGCCACAGCGGGGGGGTTGGCGCATGCCACGCCTGCGGCATCGTCACAGGCCGGCAGCGGTACCAGCATGGGCGAGAGCCCAATGGCAAACGCAAACAACGCAAATGTCGAGGGCATCGGCGACTTCACCTGGACCGACTTGAACACCATCGGAGAGTTTGCGGTCAGCCAGGGCCAGTTGACGGGGATGGACGTGTTCGGGGGGTTTTTGCCGATGGAAGTGGGTAATGTGTGGGATATGGGCCCATTTGAGGGTGGCGGGGAGATGGGCACGGGGATGGCATTCTAAGGACATCACAACAGGTTACGGAAAACTTGGACCATCCGAGCCCCGCAGAGGACACTTAACCATTCTTGCGGGAATACATAGCTGAATAGCATGGAGTACGGGGATATGACAATCAACGCGTGGGGATGAGCTGGCATGCGGGGGAGATGCGGAGTTGTTTTGTCTCGTGCCATGGCGGTGGGCTGGCGATGCGGCGATGAGGTGTTGAGAAGCGCAGGGAAAGCAGCTGACTAACTGCATCGGGACAGCCGGCTGGACGATTGCAGTAAGTCAACACGCGGGTCCAGAAGAAGCCTTCGGTGCATCTGACGGCTCCGAGACATGTCGCGGGCCCGGGCTCGCCGTACGACGAGGAGAATTGGGAAAAAAGACCCCGGCGAGCGGGCGACGTCACCGATTTTTGCAAGTGGTGGGGCGCATCTGGAGCTTGGGCGCCGGACGCGGTGAACAATCGGCACAGCCATCGGAACACCGAAGCCTTCGAGAGCGCCCCAAGTGAGTAATGCTGCTGTGCGCCATTGGCTGCGCGGCGTCGGTCGAGAGCGCGCTGCTGAGCTGATGCCTTCGCCCCGCAGCACTCGGGCCTGCTGCTCGAACTGCGACAGGGGTGGCGGGCTGCTGTCATGCATCAAGAGGCAACGCTGAGGCTATATAAAATGGAGGCCGCTCGTGGCTTCTTTTTCTCAAGCTTCTGCTCTTGCCTCTTTCACTACGCCCCCATCCCCTCGCCTGAGACTGTTTCTTTCCTTTCAGGTCTCACTAACTGCTGCAAATCAGCACAAAAGTCAAGATGGCCCCCGGCTACCAGGTCAGTTTCCTCCCGGCTTCCCTTGAGAGCGCCCCATTGACGGCTGTGCAGATGCACGCAGCGGATGGCCGCAAGAACGGCGACATCTACAGAGATTACAATGGTCGGCAACGCCTGCCCCGAAAATCCACGGCACAAATTTCGGCTGACCAAACACAGACGACCGCAACGCCACTTCTGAAGACACGCTCTACACCACCAGCAATGGCGCCCCCTACCCTCACCCCTACGAGACCCAGCGCTGCGGCGAGAACGGCCCGTTGCTGCTCCAGGACTTCCACCTTGTAGACTTGCTCTCGCACTTCGACCGCGAGCGCATCCCCGAGCGCGTCGTCCACGCCAAGGGCAGCGGCGCGCACGGTTTCTACAGGACCACGGCCCCACTCGACGACCTCTCATGCGCCGACATTTTCAAGCAAGGCAAGCAATGCCCCATCACCGTCCGCTTCTCCACCGTCGGCGGTGAGCGCGGCTCGCACGACTGCGCCCGCGACCCGCGTGGCTTCGCCGTCAAGTTCCGCACCGACGAGGGCAACTGGGACATGGTCGCCAACAACACCCCCGTCTTCTTCCTGCGCGACCCGGCCAAGTTTCCCCATTTCATCCACACGCAGAAGCGTGACCCGGCGACCAACCTCGGCGGCGGCGATGACTCGACCATGTTCTGGGACTATCTCTCCCAGAACCCCGAGTCCGTCCACCAGGTCATGATCCTCATGGGCGACCGCGGCATCCCCGACGGCTACCGCTTCATGAACGGCTACTCGGGCCACACCATGAAGCTCGTCAACGCCAAGGGCGACTGGGTCTACGCCCAGTTCCACTTCAAGTCCAAGCAGGGCAACAAGTTCCTCACCCAGGAGGAGGCCGGCACCAAGTCGCCCGACCACTCGCAGAAGGACCTGTACTACGCCATCGAGGAGGGCAACTACCCGGGCTGGGACTGCTACGTGCAGACCATGACGCCCAAGCAGGCCGAGGACGCGTGGGAGCACAAGAAGATCAACGTCTTCGACCTCACCCACGTCTGGCCGCAGGCCGACTACCCGCTCCGTAAGTACGGCGAGTTCTTCCTCAACGAGAACGCCAAAAACTACTTCGCCGAGATCGAGCAGTCGGCCTTCAACCCGTCGCACATGCCGCCGGGCGTCGAGCCCACGGCCGACCCCGTCCTGCAATCCCGCCTGTTCTCGTACCCGGACACGCACCGCCACCGCATCGGCGTCAACTACCAGCAGCTGCCCGTAAATGCGCCGCGCGTGCCATACCGCATGGCCAACTTCCAGCGCGACGGCGGCATGGCCTTCTACAACCAGGGCAGCCGCCCGCCCTACCTCTCATCCATCCAGCCCATCGCCTTCCGCCAGCGCACCATCGACCTCAACAAGACGCACGGCCACTTCGTCGGCGAGGCCGTCACGTTCCTGTCCGAGATCCGTCCCGAGGACTTCGTCGCGCCGCGCGCGCTGTGGGAGCGCGTCTGGGACGAGGGCGCCCGCAACCGCTTCATTGCCAACGTCGCCGGCCACATGTCGACGTGCCGCCGCGAGGAGATCATCAAGCGCCAGATCGCCATCTTCCGCGAGGTCTCGCACGACTTGGCCCGCCGCCTCGAGATGGCGACGGGCGTGCGCGGCTACGAGGGCATCGCGGGCTTGCGCTTCAACGGCTGCCACAACGGCATGGCGCTGCGGCCGGAGCTGCGCGCCGCGAATGGCCAGACGGAGGCCGTGACGTGCAGCGCGACGCCGAACAATGGCGCGCCGAGGGCGGGGACGCATAAGGAGGAGTTGCTGAACGCTGGTAACAGGTAGTGTGTGATTTTAAAAGGGGGTAATCGGGAGGTAAAATGGGGTTTCTTGGTAGGGACGGCTTCATGGTTCTAAGCTATGTGTATATGTATAGTCTTTTCTTTCTCTTCTACTTCTTTCTGTTCTTATCTCCCTGCGTTATGAGCAACGAGAATAAAAATCATAGACTTCCTACATACACACACTTCTGCACACAACAACGGTCTCACGTAAGATATACTACTCTACGTCATTTGTGGTCCACATACTTTTGTCTCGGCCTCTTTTCTTTAGGGCTCCGTCCATATGTGACAGTCTCTCGGCTTTCTCCTGATGTGGTAAGCGAAGTAGAACATATGGCTTGGGGTTTTGCCTCGCTGTCTCGGAGAAGTCGTTGGTGTAGTACGTCGGATGGGTTCGGAGAGAGCTCGCACGGGTTAGCGTGGTCAGACTAGGCTTACGTCGCCTATGTGGGAAGGTAACGACGTTGGTTAGCAAATAACATGTTTGTAGAACATGAAAAGTACACGTTTCGGGTTTTCAACGGCCGGGCGTGTGCTATTTCATGAAGTGTCAGAACAGCCAGTGAAGAGCCAGACGTACCCGCTGTTATCACTGTTTGGATGTTTCAAATGTCTGGCCCGAGCGGTTCGTAGCGTTGTAGTCAAGTCAAAGGCCAAGCCTTCTTCTCTAGTGCGGCGCAACGAGCGGTAGGTATTTTATCCAAGGTGGGGTATGATTCTTTGTAGAGTCCGATCAGCATCTGAGAATGTCAGATGCTATGTGCCCCAGACTCAAATCGGCCTAGTCAACCACACGGTTGCTCTTTGAGTTCGCAACTTGAATACCAGTGGCTGGAGTGAAAATCCCGAAAGAAACTCGGGTCTGCATTTATATCGTCTACCCATAATATCATAAAGTATTTCTTCGTGGCTCAGAGGCTGTCTTCCACTCTTCGCGTCCTTGTAAGATGCCGAAGTCTATCATGTAGCTTGCATCTCTAAATCTACCGCATCGCACAACGTCTCATCCAGCCCGCCTCTATGAAGACTCAACCTTCTTCATGGCCTCATCGAACTCCTTCCAGTCGTACATGATGTAGATAGCACCACACTCCTCCTTGAGCATCTTGGCGATCCTCTCCTGCTCCTCACCCTTCTCGTAGGGACCGACGTAGCCGATGAGAGGGATACCGGCGTTCTTGGCGGCAGTAGCACCGCTCCTGCTGTCCTCGATGGCAACACACTCCTTGGGGTCGACACCAATGGTCTTGCAGGCGTGGAAGTAGATGGCCGGGTCAGGCTTCGACGTAGGCTTGGGGAGAGAAGAGGCAGCGCTGAAGACGTGGCCGTCGGGGAAGTAGTGGTCGATCTTGACCTTGCGGAGCGAGGCCTCGACACGGGACAGAGCGGACGAGGAGACGACGGCCAGGCCGTACTTCTTCTCGGCGGCCAGCTTCTTCAAAACCTCGGGCACGCCGGGGCAGGGCTGGGCCTTGGCCTCCAGCTTCTCGATGACCTTGCCAAGCTCACGCTCGACGTAGGCGTCGAATTCTTCGGGGGCGAGCTCGAAGTTGTATTTCTTGGTGAGGGAGACCATCATGCCACGGAAGTTCTGGCCAACGAAGTCCTTGAGGAGGGAGGGGCCGGTGTAGCGGTCCGAGATGCCTTTCTTCTCAAGGATCTCATTGGCAAGCTCGGCACAGGCCTCAAAAGCCAGCTCCTCAGACAGGACGAGGGTGTTGTCGCAGTCGAACAGAATCTCCTTGATCTGCAACGCGTGAGAATCGTGACAGGGAAGGCAGCAAGTCAGAGTGAAGCGGGCATACCTTGGGCATCTTGGCGGACTCGTTGATTCTGGCGCGGAGAGGAATGGTGAGAGATTTGAGAGGGGTGCAGAGGTGAGGAGAGGCTCGGAGCAGTGGAAGTTGGAGGAGAAAGCGGTGGAGTGGGGCAGGCTTGCAAGTAAACAATTTGTATGGGCTGAGGCAGTGACGCAAGCGGGGAAGCCAGAGTGGCCTGAGCTGAGGCCGCAGATTCGCCGAGCGTGGGGCGCGGGAGGACCTTGGAAATGCGAGGAAGGAACGGAGCAGCAGGACGTGTGAGAGCAGGAGCGGCAGGCGGCGGTCAGGGGCGGAGGTGTGGCCGCGCGCTACGGCAGCTGCAACGCTCAACGCTCCTCCAACTGCGGAACCCAGCAATCGCGGGGTCAAGATCAGGCCCTAGCAGCGATCAACCGCTCATCAGCTCCTCCACGCTCACTCATCACCCTCAACCTCCCACTCATCTGTCCTGCCTCCTCAACATTCTCCGACTTGCCGCCAATTGCTCGAGGGCGCGGTCGCGGCTCCGGCGGCCGAGCACCCACACCCACACCCACACCCACACCCCTTGGCGCGGCGCCTGCACGGCTCAAGGGAGCCAATGCTCATCCCCCAGCAACCCATGCCTTCGTCCGAAAGTGTGTCGGTCCGCCAGACCGCGGCTCCAATGAGAGCTGATTCAGGCTTCGCTGTGCTGCATGCTAGCCCTCCTCCGCATTCCACCGGCCCTTTCTGACGCAGCCCACGCCCAATCACTGCCCCGCCTTTCTCGCTAGGTTGAATGTCCACGGAGTACTGCATGAGGCATCCTCTGTGTGTCTGTGATACAAAACATGCAAGACAGGCGTTGCAAGTGTCATCACACGTGTGCCTGCAGCTTCTCACCCTCTCTGCCCGTGGTAGACAGGGGCATGCCCGTCCTCACCAAACAGCGAATCATCGCGGATGGGACCTGCGGCGAGGCGTGTGTAACTGTCGCAAACTTTCTTCCCTCCACGCCTGTTTCCCTGAGGTATAAAGCCCGACGTTATTTCGTAGCAAATCCATCAATGCATATTTACTAACCCAATCAAGTCGCCAAACTCAATGCCAAATCCTTCAACTTATTCCCGCACGGCCTTTGTTGCCCGCGTACGCCTCCTACAGCTCCGGGTAGACACAAGTAGCTTGTAATGGGTTCATTGCAAGCTGTCGCAACAGATAGTAGATGACCCTCCTCCGTTTCTTGTCACTCACAAAGGGTTCGTTGGAAGTGGAGCCGGGGAATGCATTGGCATAGCATTCATTCTACGTGATTGGCCATCGAAGCGACGCCTCCATCCGTTCACATCGAACTATCTTATCTCATATCTCACCGTTGCTGTAGTATTTCCAGAAGTCAGAGTTAGATTTTTGCTATGGATCTCTCTTGGAGGGTGGTGAGTGAAGACTTTTGGACTTGGAGCGAACGTGTAATCCGGCATACCGCCAGCACTTCATGGAATTTGGAGAAATGTACGCCACCTGGCTATCCATTATTTATGGCTATCTTGCCTTGACTTTCCTCACTCTTATATACTGGCGAGTCATGTTAGTTTCTCTCTGTCAACCAGCCCGGCCGACGTTAGCTGAAATCGTCAACAGCATCAGCCAGGCGTGGACACATTGCACCGTCACTGTGCACCAAGGGCGAGACCCCAGACCCGCCTCTCCCTCTTATGCCACCTCTCCACAAGCAGCTTCGAACAGCCACGTAGCAAACCACGGGCACGCCGATCGTTAAGTAGTACCTAACCCCCCTGCAAACGGCAAGGGTCTAGCGAAAGCGCTTGCCGAAAAGGGCAATTCCATGCCACTAATAAAGCCATCCTTAAAAGCCATATCCCTACCATACACGAGGCCGAAGCTAAAGCTAAGCGGGCAGAAGAATGGCGGCAGCGATGAGGAGCTCATCCCCGGTAAACTTTATAATCGACCGAAGGCCCCTGAACGTGAACAGCCGAGGGTGCCTGCTGATGTCTGCAACGTAGGAGTACTGCCAGATCAACTC
This sequence comes from Diplodia scrobiculata, assembly GCA_001455585.1. Classification (NCBI taxonomy): domain Eukaryota; kingdom Fungi; phylum Ascomycota; class Dothideomycetes; order Botryosphaeriales; family Botryosphaeriaceae; genus Diplodia; species Diplodia scrobiculata. The sequence goes on from LAEG01001489.1 coordinate 16,323, forward strand.
CAGCCGTACTCTTGCGCCATAAACCCGCACAAAACTCTCTGATGGTGAAGCAGGATGACCGATTAGTGAAGGCTGCCGGTGATGCTTTATACCACCACCTGGCAGCAAACTAAGCTAAACCTAATCGATCTACAAAGCAAACAACCCGCTGTAGCCTCATGAAGGAGGCCCTGTCGATCACCCTCCAACAAGAGGCAGATCGGGCTGCCGAGTCGGCCAACAAGCAAAAGAAGAACACGGGCAGGAAGCGCCTACCTCTTGGCAAGCGACAGCCAGGCGAAAGCCGAGAGATGCTACCGAGGGGACCAAGGGGCCTCAGGCGAGCACTAAAGTCGAGCGGGGAGAGGGGTCTGGGAGAGCAGTCTCTTAGTCTCCGCCTCCGAGTCCAAAGCTTAGGCGTCTCGTCTCTCCCATCCCGAGTCTACTGGCTTCGGAAGATGACGGCGACGACGAAGACGAGAACGGCACGACGAGGACGAGAGTGGCAACCTCTCCTCCGTCTAGCCTATAAGGGGCTGGTATCTGGCCGTTGGCCGGATTTCGAGTCCGAAGGGCGAGTCTACGCTTGAACGTCGAGGGTTCTTGTTTGGCGTGTGTGGAACGGCCGGTGCGGCCCGCTTTTTGCCACGAGGAGTCTGTAGGCTGGATGAAGATATCCCGGGTAGCGCCAGCTTCAAGATGGTCGAGGAGAAGGCCAATAACATCAAGCTGGGCCGGCTTTTGGCGAGAAATGCCCCTCAACCGCATAATTTCGCTTGTTTGAAAGGCGTCTTCGAGAAGCGTCAAGCGGGCCAAGGATCGTACTTTCATGATGCCCTGGGCAGGGCGTTCAAAGCCGTTGTGGAAAACATACCGGAGGGGAAACCCTAATTGTTCTCCTATAATCCGTTGAGGAACCGACTGTTCCTAAGCCGGTATTCCAGAACTTAGTGGTTGTGGCTTACCGCAAGATCAATTTCCAGTTGATCTTCCAGAATACCATTGTCTGGCAGCCAGGGACGGACCACCCGCGCCTGGAACCATTTCTGGCCCGGTTTGACTGATGGGGCTTTGCACAGAGAAGCTGACAAGATGATTCCTCTTGCGAAACTCGTTGACAGAATGTCCAGCATTGGATAGACGACGGTTTGAATAGCCGTCTTTGGGAGGTGTATGGCAGGCGCCGTCGAGTCCTCGACCAAGCTCTAGTGTTGTGTATCTTCAGTTACAGCTTCTGCAGAGTAAGAAGAGAGAACTTGGCTATGGATCAGATAGGAAAGAAATCGGACAGGGTGGTTATTTTCCCTCTGGAAACTACTTCTCTTACGTGTGCAATCTTCAGCCGGGGATGACCTCTATCTGCTCAGAACCACGGAGAAAACCTCCCACATCACTCCACCAATCTCAGTCAACCCAACCTATAGCCTGGTATGTCCTTATCACCCCATATCAGCGGCATCCCTTTCGATACACAAGTCCACAGCCATGACAATCCAGGCTACCATGGCGACTGCATCCAAATTCATGCCAATATGAACTTCATGGTTGGCGGATTGTCGTTCCCGATGGCTACTCTTAAAGTGTTCGTGGGATTGTTGGCGGAATCCTTGCACGAGATGTGTTATCATCATAGTAGTAGTGAGCTTTCGGTCCAGGCCAGGAGACTGATATTACCAGCGCTGCTAACGAAGGTGGCAATTATCTACGACTGCGGAGGATCGAGCTGGCACAGAAGTGGCGCTGGTACCTGATCATGAGGGAGAGGCGCTTCGTTGCGCTCGGTTCGGCGGTGGCGGCGAGATGTACGTAATGTGTTGGACTCTGGCTGTTTTCCTGCTGCCACTAAGGGTGAGAGGGGCGGCATGAGGAAGCGTATGATGGAGAGACTGTTAACTGGAAGACGCTCAAAGAGGTGGGAAGAGCAATAGGCATGGCGGTGCTTACCGGACGATGATCCTCTGAGTGATGGTTTTCAGACCTTGGTCAATGGCCGGTCAAGCTGACCCTCACATAAGTAGCGAATTTTTGCATGGGAGTCATAATGTGCAATGATATTTGTGTGCCTCGTCTGCAAAGGCTCAATCTCCCCTCACCCTCCCCTCCCTCTACGTGTTCGTCACATAATCCTCGTAGATGACCTCTCCGGCGGCCAGCGCCCTCTGAAAAGCCGCATCTTCTTGGTCTAGAATCGCTGTGGTTGCTGTTATCTTGTTCTATGATAGGAGGGGGATCACAGTAGAGAAACTTACCAAAAGCCTCCTCCTGCTCCTTCTGCGCCTTCTTCTCATCCTTCTTCCGCTCATCAAGCATGGTCCCAATAATGCCGAGAACCTCATCGTTAACAACCAGACTCTTCGAGAGACCACGGTCTACAGCGAAAGAGGCCCAGTAGTCCGCCCAACAGTTCCCCATGATGGCCCGACCATATGTGCCACCCTTCGTGCGATCGTGAGCGTGGGCCTTGACGAGGGTGAACCTCACCACGCAGGGGACACCGGCCTCCGTCCAGTGCTTGCCTTGCTGAATCTCATGCACGTATTGGTGAATCCTCGCGCAAGCAGCCTCGCCCCAGCCGCCGTCACCTGGCCGGTAGTCGCGAATACGATCCACCACGCCCTTGACCTCACAGTAGAGATCTATCTGGCGGTCGTCACTGCGCAGCAAGCCCTTGCCATGGTGCAGTCCGAAGTCGACCGCCTCCAACTCCGCTGGCCAGGAGTTCATCTTGGAGTCGGGCTCAAGGCAGGTGAAGTGCTCGTGCCAGTGCTTGTCATCATGACGCCTGTAAGCCACTGCGAGGCCAACCTTGTAGCTGTCCTCCCGCTGCGACTGGTCCGTCCACAGGTCGAGACGGCCAGCTGTCGGCTTCACCTTGCGAGCGATCTTGATGCCCTCTCTCATGGTGTCGGCGTACTCGACCTTGCCGAGGAATTGGTAACCGGTCTGGGAAGACATGATGTTGAGGGGGTCTGGGAATGGGTGTGTGGTGGTGTTGGTGTTGTTGCTGGGTTGTGACTTCTTCTGGTTGTCGAAAAAGGTGTGTCGAAGTTGAAGCCGAGGAGGAAGAAGGGTCGAGGGGAGGGTGGGCTTTTATAGATCGGCGGCGGCTCAACCTTTCACACTGGTCAGCTGGGAAAGAACGACCCTCGTCGAAGCAATTGGGAAGGAGCGACCCGCATTTCAGTTAAATTCGGTCTAGCTTGCCAACTTTTACAGTGAGTGAAGTGAGTCATGGGCCAGCATGGCGCCTTCTACATGCGCTCCAATTCCTCCAGCACGTGCCGTAGACACGCTTCAAACCAACCTTTGGGAGCCTGCATGACAGCGAGCATCTCAGCCTGCTCGAGGCACATGCATGCCATCGACAGCTGCGACAGCACACGGTGGCCGGTGACGTAGTCTGCGCTAGAGTGAGATGAAAACCGTGGCAGCTGCTTCTGAGCCATGACTTGACGAGATTCCTGCCCCTCTTTTTTCCCGATGCCTGGAGGGCGCTGGCGGATACCCACAAGCGCGCCCGCAACACAAGTAAGCCTATTGCTGCGCTTGCCATCGCGAACGCTGCTGCAGAGGCGACAAAACTCCTCGCGAAGGGTTGAAAAGATCTTGAGCTGGCGAGACCGGGGGCGTCCGCGCATGTCATGTTTTCCCTTCCTCCCAGTCTCTTGAGTCCTTTCCTCCTCTGCATCTCCCCTCACGCGGTGAATCGCAGCCACAGCTTCCCGCTCCATCGCCCACACCCACTCCCGCAAGTTCACAAGATCCCTCAGGTCGTCCTCATCATACACCCCAACTCTTTCCCAATCTTCCTCCACCCCACCCCGACATCCCTCGCGAGGGCAGCCCCCTCTCGCAAACATGAAGGAGTCGCAC
>LAEG01001492.1:0-12248 GCA_001455585.1 Diplodia scrobiculata
CCCCCCCTCCTCCCTCGCGACCCTCCCCAGCTCCCTCAACGCCGGCCACATCCACCGATCCGGCGCCCTACTCACCCGCATCATCTCCCAAAACAGCGCCTTCGCATCCACCCTCGGTGGCGGCGGCGGCTTCCCTGTCTCCATCCTCCTCTTCGTCCTGCAAAACGCCGCCCACGCACCCGGCGCCGCCAGATCCTCGGCAAACGCCGCGAAGAAGGCGTCGTCCAGCGGCACCTCGCCGCGCTCGACGCGCTGCCACGCGCCCGCCGGCGCCGCGGCCGCGATGGCCGCGTTGACCCAGCCGACGGGGATGCCGTGCGCGCGCTCGTAATCGAGGATGGCTTGGAAGGGCGAGACGACCTGCGCGCGAAAAAACGAACGTCAACGACGATGAGGATTGGCATGCGTACCGTGGGCACGCACGCGCGCACGCACCGCACACAACCAACCCCTGGTCGACTGCGGGAGAAGGGGAAGGAAAAGCAACGGAAGAAGCCCACTTACGCAAACGCCGCCGATGTCGAAGAGGAGAGCTTTGGGCCTCGACTGCTTTGCTGGCGGTGGGCCGGTCGCGGTCATGTTGGCGGTTGGTGGGGTCGACGTGTGAGGCGGAGAGGAAGCGCGGCGCAGAGTTGCGATGAGGTGCAAAGAGACATGGCAAACGAGCAATTGTGGGGTACTACGTGGAGGGGGAAAGGGCAGATCTGGGGTGGGCAAGCTTCCCGAATGCCGAGGCACGGAAGGGCCGTACCTACGTAGGGCTGTTCGCCTCGTCTCGTGGCAGCTGCGTGCGAGCCAGCGAGCCATGGCACGTGGCACTATACTTGGCACGATATGCATCCATGAGTCCGGAGAGGAGTATATGTATGTTTCATACCCGGTGTAGCCCAGCCGCGTCGGACCTCAGAAATGGGCTGTGTATGATAGCTAAAACTAATTACGCCAAACATCTACGGTTGTTTGAACTCCATAAAGACGTAAAACATCAAACGCGACGTGTGCCGACGAAGCGCATCGGCGATTAAAGCAGTCCTGTGTCCAAGAATATATCATGTACAAAGCGATAGGCGCAGCAGCGGTGCTGGGTATCGTTAAAAAAGTCCACATCGAAGCCGAGTGGATCGTGCTCGAAATCGCCAGCCGAGCAAAGATAAACCGGGTAGAGCGTAGCCGTACACTGAAGCCGATCGCTTTTCTGTTTGTTCAAGTTCTCCGCCCAAACGCCGAAGCCAAAAACGTTGCCCAGTCCTAAACCATCTGTGGTTTGGATAATTCGTTACTGTTCTCCCAATGGTCCAGAGAGCCATCCTACAACCATGACGCCATAAAAGAAGCTGAAATCAACAAGACACCATCTTGGTCTCACACTCCGCGTCGCTCTGACTGGCGTAGCCAGCGTCTCCCTCGTCGCTGCTGCTCTCCTGCATGCCAACAAGCATCTTGCTGACACTCAGGCACGCCTCGACAATTCTGCCCTTGGTCTTGGTGCTCAAGCCGGTGCGACGTCCAGCTTCACGGCCGATCCAGACACGCATCGAACTTGCAATGCGCTCCAGCCCTTGTCGCGACTCGGCAAGCAGCTTCTCCTCATTCGAGAAGATTCTGAGAACCTTGTAGGCGGCAATGAAACTAAGGAGAGTAAGGGCACTCTCGGGCAGGTACGTGTTGTTGACGACGAAGGTTGCGCGGATCCGAGCCTCATCGCAACCGGTTGCGACAAACGTCTCTGCGAGAGCGAGGCATTTGACCAGTGTGAGCGATTTGCGAACGTCAGCGGCGATGTGGGCCTCGCCAACCACGTTCATGAGCAGAGCCCGAGGGGAGTTGACCATGTTTTTGAGGGCCGGAATGTGCGGTTGCGAAGGAAGAGAATCGAACGCAGCGATGATGTTCTCGTTGCGACCCTTCTCGAGGAGGATAGACTTGGCAACGTGTGCTCTGACCTGGGAGACGGAGTTGGGAGGCGCAGTACGAACCGCGAGGTTCAAATCGGCCTTGACCTCGTCCGTAACCGACGAGACATTGGCTTCGAGGTAGCCAGCCAGTGCCCGGTTCAGCACATAGCTCGAGTACCAAGCAGCAAGAGCATCCAATGGCGAAGAAATCGCGAAATCCTCGACGACACTGTCCATAGCTTCATCGGATTCGGTGTTCTGCGCGCTCGGTTTGTTCCAGGCGAGGTTGTACGCACGTTGCACAATTCTGTCCACCATGACATCATTGCACTCGAGATCCAGTAGTGCAGCCAGATGATCGGGAAGCTTCTCGGTCTCTTCGCCGGATTGGAACAAAGCCTTCTGTTGGTTGCGAGCCTTGTTCCAAAACTTCCGAGCCAGCTTGGCGCTGATCTCTTCAAACATGTACCACGAGCCGTATCCTGCGTTGGCGATCTCCCAAAGAAGGATGCGGATATGCATTGCCTTGAGCATAAGGCGCGCAGGACTGTTCGGGAGGGTGCCGGAGGCCATGATCGTCAGGATCAACCTACCTTTACTGATCTCGGCATCGCCACCAGTGAGTTGCGCATCCAAGGCGATCTCCCACGCCTTGACGCGAGCAGCTTCGTGTTCCTTGGTTGTTCCAGTGACGTATGCGTATCCATCCCAGCCGACGACGTTCCTCAAGCTGAGCTTGAGGGCTTTGAGACACACAGCCGCAGCCTCGAGGAAAAAGTTGTGGCGCGGGACCCAGACCGTCTGGATAGCTGTCAACCAAGCCTTGCGACGAACCTCAACCGGAGATGCAGGCGACGGCGCCGGCTGCAACTTGATGGACGGGATCGCCTTCTTCCTGGGCTTGGACTTAGGATCAATGATCGGAATAACCAGATAGACGACGGCTGCAAGAACAAGGAAAAGCTTCAGCAACGGAAGGGAGCGGTAGAGAGCAGACAACCCGTGGGTAGCAAACTTCGGCACCAGCGCGCTGCCGTATCGTCCGAAGTAAGTGAGGGGTAAGGCGAACAGACCCCTGCCCTCCGGGTTTTCTCCGCTCTCCTCACGCTCTCTCCAACCCTCAACGATCATGAGACCAGCAAGCGAACCGACCATCAGCTTATTCATCATGCTGTTTCCTCTACGGCCGTTGACCATATGCTGCTGAGCGTTCATTCCGGGCCTTCCTGGGGCGGTCGAGTACATGGGATAACCGTTCGCCTGGCTTCCGTAGTGCGACTGCGAGGCCATTGCTTGAAGATTCGTCATGCTCTCAGGCACGGGAATCATGCCCTGGGCCTGGCTAACAGGCTGGCCGCGTGCAGCAGCAGCAAAAGGATCTTCCTGATATCGCATGCCGTCGGGAGTTCCAACAGCTTGCGCCATCGGGTTAGGGGTCATCATGGCGAATTTGTCGTATGATTCCAATCGTGCCTTGAGAGTATCGACTTCTTCGTTAAGACGCTTATTCCGCTTCTCGAGGTGACGAATGTATTCCGTCGCCTTGGAGAGAACGGTTGCTTTGTTGAGCTTGTGGGCAGGCGTAAGGCCCTCGAGGTCCTCGGGGTCGTCCTCTTCTTCGTTGCCGTTGGTGTTGCCTGCCCGCGACATGACTCGAAGGCTGGGCACGCTGTCACGCAGTGCAGCAATCTTGTCGTTGAGATTTGTCCGATATCGCTTTTCAATCATGTTGTGGGCGGTCTTTTTCACGGGAGGTTGCTTGTTGGATTTCTGATCAGTGCTGCTGTCGTCCTCGGTAGAAGACTTCCGCTTCTTTGTGGCCACGTTTGCTACGGGCTCGGGCGACGATTGCTGCGACGAGGAACTCGTCTTGGGATCCGGGCCAGAGTTGACGGAGCTTGGGCTGTGGTGGAGCGAGGGTGTTGAGTGGGGTGGTTGAGGAACAGATTGGGATTGCATCTGTTGCTGGTCGATAGAGAGCGGCGAGAAGAGACCATTGTCGGGCTGGTCGAGGGCGGTGTTGTTGTTCCAGACGGGATTGTCGGACGCGAAGTACGAGTTGCTCTGCTGAGGCTCGGTGACGGAAGGAGAGTTGTTCTGGTTGTTGAAGTGAAAGGCGGGAGGGTTCTCAATGCCCTCCCCGAAGGTGAAGGAAATGTTGTTCATTTGCGGCTGGGAGAGCGAGTGGGAGTCGTGGGGCGACTTGGCTTCGGGCTTGAGGTAGTGGACGGGACCCGGGCCATCTATATCCTGGGCGGGCTGGTTCTGCGTCTGCGCATTAGGATCCCAGCGCATCCACTCCTCCCAGTTGCCCTGCGGGAACGAGTCGCTAGACTGCACCAGCGACAGGTCTTCGGCACCAGACCCCAGCCACGGCGCACGCGCGCCAGGGCCGAAAGGGAATTCAGTCGACATCATCGGGTCCTCCATATTGACCCCAGACTCTAACGGGGTGGAGGGACGCGAGTGATCGTCCGACGGGCTCGTCGTAGGTCTGAAGTCGTCGAACACACAGTAAGGTCCAACCTGCGACACCGATCCGGCGGTTAGCCCCGCCTGTGAAAACACCAAAGGTCATTGCAGCGTGCATGGCTACGGTAGAGGACGTACGGCGACCTTCTCAAGCGCCAGCGCGTCATCTAGAGCGCTGTTTAGCTCGTTCGAAGCCATGCTGCCGGAGTGTAGAGCGTGGCTGGCTCGCGCCGAGGGGAGAGGGGTTGCTAGGGCGCAGGGCAGGTGCGAGCCACGAGAGATGAGGCTGAAAGAGAGATGTGCCAAACAGAGGTCTTACCAAAGACGAAAGAGATCAGGGTCACGACATGACATGAGCTGACGGATGGCGGCAGGAGTGCGGAGAGGGTCGGGGCCTGGCACGCAACAGAGTCAGCGGTCGGTCAGACGTCCCCATCGCGAGGCCAGGGTTCACGATACAACCGGGGCTACACTCACGGGAAGCTGTGTCGCGGAAGGACGGCCGGTGCGCAAAGGGCCGGCGTGGGCCAGGGTTCGTTCGAGAATGCGCGCTGGGACTGGTGGGAAGCGCAGGGGAGAGCGTGTCGCCTGCACCGTTGGGAGCGATGATTGAGAGGAGAAGATGAAAGTCGTATGATGGAGGTCGGATAATCAGACCACCTGCTTGGTGGCGCCTGCGCCGGCCAAGGGTTTCGCACATTAGCCGCTCGCCTGTGTTGCCTTTCCGGCGCACCGCAGCCACGCCACAACAGCACTGCCCGCACCATGGGGCCGCGGTGCGAGCCACGGCGCAGCCCATCTGACGGCGCAACGCTGCGAGATGGCGATGCTTCGGTTCCTGTGTACGCCGCATCTGGACCACGCAAACCGCGTGCTGGTGCCGGTGCGGGAGCTGGTCGCCAGGCACGGCGCCGCCGAGGCCGGCCGCCGGCTGGGTGCCTGGCGAGCGCTAGCTCCGAGCAAGTCCGCGCCTCTCCGCGGCCGGGCTGGGGCGTGTCTCACGCGCTGGTTTGCCGGTTCTCTGCGCATTCTCGAACGCTGCCCGAACCAGCCGGCGCCTCGCACAGCAGCCCTGCGCCAGCGTCTGGTGACGCCTGTCGCATGTAGATGAGAGTCGCCACTCGCCCGCCTGCAGGCACCACCATCGCCTTCGCACGTCGTGGCACCGCGCCGGACGCGGCATACAAAAGCAGGCCGCGTCCGCTGGCGCGAGGCTCAGCGCCGCCCCCCTCATGCCACTGTCGTGAGTCGACCTGACTCTTCGCTGCTGCTCGCCGTCCACGGCCGGGGCAGACCTCACCACCGCGCCCCTTGCGCCAAACCCGAAGGGTACTTTTGGCCTCGCTGTCGACTGACGCATCACGACAGCGGCGCGCGACTTCGCCCGGACGGACGACGACTGATGATCAATCCATCTTGCTGAGCCCCAACCATCCGATCTGCATTGAAGATGCGGTTGGTCTTGCCGTGCCGGCGTCTTTTCCCCAATCACCCGTGGTGACACGATTCTCTCCTGCTTGGCTCAGAAGCGATCGTCTCGACCTTACGATGCCAGCCTGCGGCGTCGCCGGCTGCACGGGCAGCGAAAGCTTCGAGCAGCCCCCAAACGACCACCTGCCAGAAACACGCGCCGCACTCTCAACCATGGCCGCGAGTCCCTCGCCGGAGGAAGCGCCCGGGACGCTCGCATCTGGGGTCCACCATTGTCATGCAGGCAACGCTCATCCGGGCGAAAGGAAACCGGTCACCCATGCTCCTATAATCGGCTCAGATTATAGAACGTGCTGGTGTCCTCGCTGAGCAGCGTTGCCAGACCATTACGTCTGCCGCACGCCGACCGCAATTATGCTAACGCATATGATTGTGGCACGTGGGATGAGTCCACCGTACGTCGGAGCCGCACCGGCCGAAAAGGTGGTCCGCGAGCATGACTTCACATGCAGGCCGGCTCCCAGAGGCAACGTTTCCTTCGGCTTTAAAAAGACGACGGCCTTCGGGGCTTGCCGCGGTTCCAGCGGCTATTCAGCGTCGTTGAGTCCGTGCTACAAATGGTGAAGCTTTTGGCGAGTCTCCCAAGCGCTGCCTACTCCATGTTTGATGCGTATTGCCGTGGGAGGGGGTTTTCCCTGTCAAGTGGGCCTGCGCAGATGTTACGAGCGCGAAACCTTACCACGTCAGCCAGAGAGTGCGGCGCAGCCCCGGCCATACAAGTCCGTCCATCTCGCATCTTCGCTCAGCACCCCTCCGCCGCGGAATCGGGATCTTACGAATAGCGGGCGTGACCCGATGGTCTGGTAAGTGAGCCTGCCCCATCACGAGTCCCTGCGTTGTCTGCAACGGCGTGGCCTCTGCTCTCCCTTGTAGGGCATCGAGAGTCGACGCTCTGTGCGCATTGGATGGAGCATGCTGCACAAGTGCCGTCAACAGATCTTTCAAAAGTCCGAAAAATGGCTAAATGACTCTGTCACCTCGCCACTGCGTCGGGAATAGGGCGTATGGTGCTCAAGTGAATTTCGATCTCGCACCTCGACCTCCGCATGTGTGTCTCTGCGTTACCTCTTACACACCGCTTGATGGGATCTGATCTTGTATTCATCCTGATAAGAGGAAATGCGGGACTTGATGATCCTTGGCAACATGCTGTATAGCGATCCTTCGCGTTGAATCGGTCCTTCGGTCCATCTGACGTTGTTGCGTTCATGCAGACCTCATCCATGTTTGCACGCCATAGTACAACGCGAGTAAAGCCGATGGCTGCGCAGACTTGTCCCAATAAAGTAAATTTAAAAGGACTATGATGTTACTTCGTGAGGGACGGCCTGTGCATATATCGGAATTTGAATCACGGTGCGGTGCACCTTCGGATACCACCCGACGCCCACGAGGCGTGCAAGGGAACATTCCAAATTAACCCAGAGCCGAAGGGTGCGGTCACACAGGGACGATAAGCGGGGAATGAGCATGGCGCCCGCGTCCTCACCTTGCCTTGGCGTTTGCTTGTTGCTGGCATCAATCTGTTGTCATCTGGGCCAAAGCTTTGGGTGAGCAGCGAGATGCGCAGCAGCATGGCCGGCATGCGGTAGGTACATCGTACATATGCGCCGCGCGCCTAACTCGGGAGGATGCATGCTTGACGGGCCTGCTGTCCCGCCCTCCACCGGCCGCCGATGCAGCTGCAGCAATCCTGCGCCCCTTCCTACACCTCTTACCACCCGTTCGCTTCCCTTAAGCAAGCCACACCGTTGGGAATCACCCCATGACGGGCTTGGAAAACGCCAGCCAGGCCGGTCGCTCGATGTTGCACTCGAGGACGACACGTGGCCCCGAGAACATATTTCGCCACATATCTGCAGGCTGGCGGGAAGGGCGGGCAAGGCAGGCAGGGAAGCGTGCATATATGAGATCTATCTCATTCAAAGTACGTCGTTCCGATTCAGGCGCCGGCTGCGCCTTTCGTAGGGACCGGATTGGTCATCCAGATGGGTGGCCTGGCTGGTGTGCTGGCATTGGTAACCTGTCTGATCTATCCGGTTACACGCACACGTCCTTCAGTTCGAACTTGTCGAGTCCCGGCGCACCGCTTGAACAGCAGCAATCATCAACAGGCGTCGCCCTTGCCGACGTTGTTCCGCAGTGGCCCAGAAGGCAGGACCTTCTGACACCTGCTGTGCAATGACGATGTCGGGTGCGGAGTACCGAATCTTACTCGGTCGGCTATTTCCCCTGCTGCTTGGGCTGGAGAAAAAGGAATGTGACAGGGCTGCGGCTCGATCGTGAGATTTCGTGCATTTGGTGGGCTGATTCTGAGGACTTACTTGGACCAGCTGTAAAAGGTTGTTCCGGGCAGGACACAAGAGAACTGCAAGCAGACGCACGATGGTCTCGCGTAAAGCGCCGTTCTTGCAGAGAACACGGGAGAGAAAGGTAGATGCATTAGCAACACGTGGGAAATTCTCCATCCATAGATATTGCTTCCCAGTCGTGCGGGCGCAAGGTGGTGGCAGAGGCTACTATCCTGTGCGCGTCGTGCTACCCGGCACGCAGCCGCTGAAGGGGTGGTTGGACGACAGCGAATCTCCAACCGTTCTTCTGCTTTCGGCGCCCACGTGAAATGCAAGCCTGGAAGCAACGAGCCGCGCGTGGAACGATCGAGAGATGGTATAATTAGAGAATAGCGCAGATTCGTGCAGCCGGGCTGCTGCGTAACAGCTACGCGGACAATTGGCAGCGGGCAGGTGGAGTAGATGAAGCGGGCGCGGGCGCGGGCGCAGCGCGGAACCGAGCGTTCCATGGGTCGAGCGTGCTGTACCGCCGTTGTAACGTCCATCTAGTGGCTCGTGAGAACCGGTTGGCTTTGACGTATGGTTGGCCAAAGGGACCGTTCGTTGCCTCGTAGTACATGGAACCCACGTGAAGCTTCATTTTAGCGCACATCGCCCGGTTGCTTCCATACGGCACCAAGCCTTAGTCGTATGCTTGTCCTGCTGCAATACGCGGAGGCGGCTAAGTGTAGGGCAATTTGGCAGCTGATTGGTCGCCGCTGACGCTTCAGGATGCGGTCGTCCCATTACCGAGCGTTGCATGAAGAGTGCGTGGTGGATCGGACCGGGTCGATGCGTCACGGTCGACTCTGCTCCAGCCCCAGATCTCGTATCTGACGGAAACGCCGACGCGGCGTGTCTGGAGCCCACGGCGCGGGCAGGAACTGAGGAGGGGCCCCAACAGAGGCGGGCGTCCTTGCTGCTCCGTTTGGCCTTGACAGGCGGATCGAGCGGATCGGAAAGTCTTCTGCGATTCGTCAGGGTCACCCCCGGATCCGCCGTGCGGGCGTCGCGGTGAAGGGACAGCGTCATCTCCTGAGCTTGCACGAATTATTCCCGGCATGATGAGATAGAGTTTAGTGCGTCAGAGCGGCAGAGGCGCCCGCCCTCTCATGTTGGATGCCGCCATCGGATATTGGCCCCCGCTTTCTGGCCGTGAGATTATTGTTTCCAACTGGTGCAGGTGAGCTTGTTCCTACCGAGGCGGCCCGTCTGAACGCTGCCAGCGACCCAATCTCGGCCGCTTCTGCGCTCCAGGGGGCCGATGAGGATGGGCGGGACCGGAATTGCAGCGGTAGTTTTGACGCAGCAGTAGCCATTCAAAATTTGAGACAGTGTCGGGAACCTGGGAAATAGCAGATGGGCGCTATAGGCAATAATAGGACAATGTGGGCCCGCGCCAGGAGATTCGCTGCCCGCTCGTCGTGTCATGGCTGCGCCCTAAGCAGTAAGCTTATGAATAGTCGGCGATGCGGCAGGGAAGGGCCCTGTGCACGCTTCGATTCGCGATGGTCCCGAAGACGAGGAACGCAAAAACAGCCTTACGAAAATCTTCGACAGATCGAGATAGCGCCAGGATGCAGTTGGCAGGCGCTTTCTCTCTCTGAATAATGGCAATGGGGCGATTTGTGGCATGTGTTGCCGTCTCTCCGACCGATGCGGAGCCGTCAGGGGCTTCAAGGCTCGAGATCTGGTCCCTGATGTGAATTGGCTCCGGCTGCACCTTCCCGCCACGTTCTGGCGCCTGGACAAGCATTCGCGCTGGGCGAAAATGAGTCGCTTCTCGTTGGCCGATGCAAATCGCCGGGCGCGCTTCGGCGGAAGGGGCGAGGCTTTCATCGACGTGGATGCGCAGCCGTGCGCCTGGGTGTTTCCCGATGGACCAACGGCGCCGGCTAGCGTGGAGCCCTCGAGCGCGGCAGTTTTTCTCGAGGTGGCCCCAAACGGGCGAGCCGTCTGAGCGTTGCTCTCCGAATGCGGGGATCTGCAGCCAAAACGGCAGGCTCTGCCAGGTGATGTGCAAGGGTCACCCGCGTCATGCCTCGCCGCTGCAGCGCTCCGAATCGTGGGCTGCAGCGTGAGCCCCTTTCCGCTCCCCGTCGCTGCACGCTGCCCGCGTGCTGTCCGTTGCCCGCGCAGGGCCGACTGCGCCGCAGCGCTGGAAAACCGCCAGCGTCTCCACCGTGGCGTGCGCTGTCGGACAGATGGCGGGGCTGGGGCGCACAGAGTCGTCTGCCTGGGGGCGCTGGTCGGACAGGACGTCGCAGCGGCGGCGACAGGTGCCAGATGCACGATCGCATCAGATGCAGAGGTGATGACGGTAGCTGCTTGCGGCTTAGCCTCGAGATTTATTCAGGGTCTGCGCACTGGGTCGGATTGCAGAGCGTCAAGCGTTCCCAATGCCGGCATCTGGGCGGGAAGGGTCGAGCCGGCCGCGGCCATCACATGCTGCGCGGATAGCCGGCGGGGGGGGCACTGAGAGCACACTCAGCTTGACGGCGCGCGTGATGGAGCTGGTGAGCGGTGGCTTGAGCTGCGAGGCCGCCCAAAGCAGATCGAGTGAAACCGGGCGTGAAGATCAGCGCTGGCTGCTGATGGGACCGCTGGGAGCTGACGCAGATCGCATTACGGCGCGAGCCAATCTTGGTCGCGTCGGATCGTGCATATGTGGCCGGCCAGCGGCATGCAGGGCGGCGGTGCGTCCAATATTGCGGCCATGTTGCGCCTCGGAAAGGCAAAGCGTGACACGATAACGGGTATCTATCCGCCAAACGCCAGGATCTGATCTGGAAAACGAATGCACCATAGCGCGGATCGATGCTCTGCGTAGCGCAGCCACCGCGCGGGCAGGCCGGCCGGGCGCAGTGCAGGCAGCTGCGGAGACCTGCGTTGCGCCGCCGTTATGGCGCTGCCGGGCCGTCAGCAGCAGGCAGGCGCGCAAACGCGATGACAGGCGGGTCGCGGCACCCTAGCAGCGCTGTGGCCGGAGCGTTGGGGCGGGTGGGCCTGTGTTGCACGTGGACTCGCTTGAAAGTTGAAGCAGCTGGCCCGCGACGGGGCCAATCGGCCGGGGCCCAAGCTGTCGTGTGGCCTGATGTGCCTGCTCTCGGGCGTTGCGCTCGTTGCGGTCGCGGGCGCCGGAGCACGCGCAGCGCTCATCGACATCGTCAGTGTCACGGCGCGCCCCCCGCTGCGCTCGGATGATTCATACTCAGATCTCGGCAGCGCATCGCATCGCATCTGGGAGACGCAGCGGCGGCACCGCGCGCGCTCAATCAGCACTCGCCGGCACTTGCCTTCGCCGCCGCTGGCTCGCACGCAGGGAGCGGCTCCTAGCTCTGCCGCGACAGATCTCGATCAGCCGTGGGCGGCCTCCACTGATTCGTCCCACGGCCTCGGGCCCGCACGCCGCTCGCTTTGCCTCGCATCCGCAGAAGGGGCGCGGCGTGCGAGGCGTGGAGAAAGGGGCGCCAGCTCCAGCGATGCGCGCACCGGCAGCCCTGCGCGCCCGCCCGGCGCCAGCCCGCGCGGGCTGCTGGATCGTGATGATGTCGACTTGGAGTGGTGACGCCGTGACGCGCCGCTGGCCCTGCCGCGCTGAAGAAGGCCGTGTCTCGTGTCCAGGGCAGCCAGATCCTGCTCTGCGCGCTGATCTTGCTCGCTACGCTTGGCGGAGGCGAATCTGAGCCGACATCACCACCGCCGTGCCGCCAGGCGGTTGATTCCCTACCCACGCCGCGCGCACATCGCTCCCTCCTGGTCGCCTGCCCGCGGCGCCCATAAGCTTTGCAAGGGCCGGCCGGCGCAGCACAGATCCGATTAACAGCAGTCTAACGGCCTCCAGCGCGCGTGCGGCCAGGGTGCCTGCCGCCGTCCACGGGCATCGACACGACTCCCCGTCAAGTCCCTGCCCTGCTGCGTCGCGGGTCATCTCCGATCGCATCTATCGTCTGCTGCGGCCATCTAGCTAGATATCCCCGTCTTCCCCTCTTGCCCACCCATCCCAACGCCCGCCCCGAAATGCCCGTTGCAACACGCCGTTAAAACCGCTGTCCTCGCT
>LAEG01001493.1:0-11812 GCA_001455585.1 Diplodia scrobiculata
TTGGTCGGCCGTCGTGCCGGGCGTGCGCGAGTGCGGGCCCAGCCCGCCGAGGGAGGCGGGCCCGCCGATGCCGATCTGGGGGGATGTGCCCTGGGGAAGGTTTGTGTAAGTTTGTGGGGGGGCGGAGACGGGGGGGGGGAAACCGTACGTGGGCGATTGTGCGGCCGCCCGCGGCGTGCAGGCGGTCGGTGACGTCTTGGAGGAGGGTGCCGGCGCCGATGGTGGCGGTCCAGGTGGAGTTGTCCATGGAGAAGTGTTGGAATTTCTTCATGTCGACGACGATGGCGGAGGAGTTGGCGCCGCCCAGACCTGTGAGGTGTTAGTCTCTGTTCTCGTCGCTTGTGCTCTGGTTTGGTAAGAGAGGTGGGGATGATTACAGTAGTTGCCATAGCTGTGGCCGCCGCTCCTGGCTTGGACTTTGTGGTCGTACTGGACGGCACAGGCAACGATGCCAGCAACCTGCTCAGCACTGTCGGGATACGTCACGGCGGCGGGCGTGACGTGAATGTCCAGGTTGTAGGGCTTTACGTCGGTAATCTGATAAAGCAGGTCGGATGGAAATGCTACGTTAGCGTGCCCTCCCACCGCTGTGGTCAGGCATGACTTGAGGTCTGGAGTAGCGGCGGCGCCCGAGGAAGCTGTTTGTCCCATGACTAGTAAAAGAGTACTACTTGTCGTGTGCCTGATGCATAATGGATGGAGGGTTTGTGGCGACTTTTAAGAAGAGCAAATGGACCGCAGTACAGCGCATGGTAAAGGAGAAGAGATGCCAAAAAGAGACGAGAGACTGGCGGAAGTATCGGCCAAGGTCTGGTGATCGGCAGCTTTAATGAATGTCTGACTCTGAAGGCCCGTATCCCTGACCATTTCCGGAATCAGGCAGGTGTTGTGAGCGGTCGGGTGGTTTTACTGCGGGTAGCCGCAATAAGAAACTCAAAAGGTTGGAAGCTTCTTGGAAAAGGTTCGAACGTGGCTGTATAGTGTTTCCGCTTGCAAGGAAAGCAGGTCTTGTGATATAGTGAAAGGGGAAGAGGAGGCTTTTGACTAAAATAATTGGCTAGTGGTTTAGTGGTGCGGCCGTGCACGCGTTAAAGCCGAAAGCCAAAGGTTGAACAGGTTTCGTCGCATGCTCTGCCGCTGCAAATATTGGTGTGGCTGATGACTTTGCGGCCACTTGACTGTGTCTACGGAGATGATGGCATTGGTCGAAGAAGCGACCGCGGGGAAGTCTGACACGCGGGTGATCCAGATGGTCCGAGGCTGTGCGGACGATTTGGGTATCGGGAAGGCTGCAGAAGTTTGTTCTCACCCGCCTGCTCCGGTTGGTCAGTCACCCGGGCGCACGTTGCATCGCTCCGTTTCTTTTCCGCCCTATTCATCACTTCAACACCATCCATCTGTTTGTTCCTTCATGCTTAACATTGAGCTTAACGGAGTTCTTATGAGGGTAGCAGCAATCGAGGAGTCATTTCCGGCTGCACTTACCTTCGCTTTTGGCCGGCATTTCTAGAATTTAGCGGTATGGGTGAGTCGGTCGTTGCTGGTCGCACTGAAAGCAGTGATCATGACTGCAAATACCGTCAGCGTATGACAATGCATATCACGACATCATTTCCGAAAATCTTACAGCTATTGATGCTCGCATACATTGCTTGCACTTCCTCCCGCAGGATTGACGCCCCGATTCGCGGAACTTTGCCTCGAGTATGAATGCACACTCTGGTTCTGAGAATGCTGTCCTCCGTAAGCCAGGCCCATGTTCACCTGGCCGTACTGCGGCGCTAGTTGTTCGGAATTGTAACTCGCTGGCTCGTCGGACCGCCGATACCCAAGCTTTGGCGGAGCCCCGTAGTGTCTGCCACCCATGTGGGTTTGATCAGTTTGCTGGCTCGCTGACGACCATGAACCCTGTATTTGGTTTGATGTATTGCTGTACCAGGTCTGGCGATTATCTGGAGGAGCTTGCCATGCACTGTCACTTGGTGCCGGTGAGGCATATGAAGAGACAGACTGGTGGCCCTACAGCCGGTTCGCGGAGATGGAGCCAATGGGCGCTGGTGGGTAACTCGAAAGACGGCCGTCCAAGGGGACTTCCGCCGCCTGCATCCCATCCCCGCCGCTCGGTTTCTCTTCTCCCTTCTTCCAAAACCACGGCATGCTTCTCCAATCGTCATAGTTGAGACCTCTGTCGCCGCTCTCGCTAGGGTCATCGGAACCTTGACTCTGCCCATCTGTCGACAGCTTCTTGAAACGGTTGACAGCCTTCGCTGTACCTGGATATGGCAACCAGGGATCAGGTATATTCAACCCCTCGACTTGGGACCAAGGACCTCTTTTTCGCTGCGCCGCCGCTCCTGGATTTGCCTCCTCAATTTCGCCACTTCTGTTGCTTGATGGGAGGTCTCCTCCTGTCTCTCTAAGGCCCAACGGCTGCTTCTTTGTCTGCTGCAACTCAAACCTTGATGTATTAATTGGAAGGGGCCATTTGCTTTCAGACTTTTCAAGTTCCTCAGACCGTCCTCCCTCCGTAGTAGTCTTCTCGACAGAGTTCAGTCGAGGTTGTTCGGTCGTTTCATCAGGGTGCTGACCAGGGCTCTGAGCCGATAATCAAACCATCTACCTCGGCATTCAGTTTTCGTACGCATTCACTGGCTTTTGCATCAGCGGATAAATTCAAAAATCCGAAACGTGAAGTTATTGATATTAAGGACTTATTACGTAGCTGCTCGGGAACATACTTTATTGTAGAACTGTTCTCATCTGATATAGCCACTTCAACTTTATGAAGCAGGCTGCTGATTGTCTCGATGTGAGAGTAAAGCACATGCGCCAATTTTGGATAGATAGTCTTAAATTCGGAAAGACCATCTATTGAAAGCTCTCGCTTCCAGCTCTTCAGCCAAATAAGGTCATCGTGAAGGGATATGCGTGCCGGGGCGTTTGAATTTCGGAGGTAGTCATTATTAATGAGCCCTCGGACGGTCTCTACGAGATTTTACTGCTCGTACACTTGTTCGAGCTTGAATTCGCCCATGTTGCTGTTTCAGATAGGTAAGCACTCTGGGAAAGAGTCCCTTGTGAACTTAAAATCGGGAATAATATGAACTTTACAGCGGGGTTGATCCACGGGCAAACTTCATCGCATGAGTCCTAGACTGAACAGTGGAGAGCGCGTAAGTGGTTGCTTATTTTTCTGTATGCTGACGTGGGTGTGTCGGCTTGTAGCGACGTGACACAAGACTGAGAAGGTTTTGTAGCGATGTGCAATCGAAGATTAGGCAGTCATGTAGGTAATGACGTGCTTTCGGCTACTTAGCAAACGATCCAGCGGGGAACCTGTAGAACGGAGGGATAACTTTCTCCGCAGGACTTAGCTCTTTCGGCCTCTTCAGCCCTCCTCCGACTGTCTTCATTGTTTTAAACTGCGTGTACCACCACTATGGTTACCGAATTCGCAGCGTTTGGGGCTTTTGGGACGGCACTGAGTTTGTTCACCTTTTTAACTATAACAATCGAAATACTCAACAAGAAGTAATTTGACTTTATCGACCGAGCAGACAGGCTTGATCATTGCAGAGATGAGATCATCGTGATTGATCTGGAGCTGAACAACTGGAGGAGAACTTGGCACGACAAATATGGAGTTAGATATGTAGATACCACGTACGAGGTTTTCTGGGGCTCGGAAGGTTACGAGGTTGTGGAAAAGATGGCTGCCCGCATCGACAATGAGGCTCAGGAGCTCATTAATCACCTATACTACAATGGATCGGATTCTCAGAAGTTTTCGGAGCATCTTAAAAGTCAATGGAGGGAGGGGGCTGCTCAAGAAACGCAGGAGTCTCACCAGTGGCCATTCTCTACCCAACGATACAGTCAGGAGACTCTGCTACGCGCCTTTCCAAGAAAAAAAGGTAAAGGACGGCATTGATCGACTGAAAGCAGCAACAATCAACCTCGGCAAATTCTCACGAACAACTTACTGGACGCTCCTCGACCCGGACATAGACGTCGGCAAAGGGGTGGATCCAAAAGAGCTCAGGATCGTCAACGGGCTCCGAGAACACTTATCATGCGCTGTAGACAAGACGAAGATATTCAGCTCTCGCTTTGACCGGAAAGATCTGAGCTTAGTCTCCCTGCGGAACCTCGAAGACGGTGTCCAATTTCAACTTCAGTTCGTGGTCAAAAAAGAGGGAGATTGTCAACTTCCACGGGTCGAAGTTTATCCCAGCACTGGCAATTCGGGCCCACGAGTTTCGAATTTGGATCCGAACATCAACCTCAATGGCCTTGACAACTGTATGGACATCAAAGCTCTATTGAGATCGATAGCCTTCAACAGCCTCCTCCGAAAGACGAACGAAAGCACCTTGGGACTTGTCGCGGCAGGACTTGGCCAAGAGCGTGGTTCTGTTTTATGGAGCTCCCTGGACGCGGGGTGTTTGTACTTGCGGAATAAGAATCAGGGACATGAGAGGAGAAAATGAGGATATCTGCACCTTTCAAGAAACAGACCTTGCATTTCATGATCCATCAAGGAGGGAACAGAAATTCTTGATACTTGCTGCTGCGCTTGCTGAGCTTTGTATCGCTATGCCGTTCCGGCCAATTTCCGGTGTAGGCCAACAGTACGAGTTCGAGGTGCATTCCTTCATGACTCAGGAGCGCGAGAGAATAGGTGAGGACACTCTACTGAGAAAGCTCCAGTTGAAGTCCGGCTCGTGGGCGTACAAGGCCGCAGTGAATTTCTGTCTCAATCTCGCAAGATCGGAAGGGCCTGACGGCTCAGCCACTCGACCAGAACGCATACGGCAATCGTCTGAGCAATTGGTGAGGCCGTATGTATGCCCAGTGCTGTAATTGGTGAGACATGCTGATAGAATAACAGGATTGAAGACTACTTGGCACAGCTCGTGGATCAGGACAGATGGGTCGGCTGAAAACTTGGCGATTTTGTCATGGTCCGCAGGCTAACCGTGGAACTGATGGATCTTGCGGCAGGCGAATATTTCGGTAGTCTTCGATGGCCTGTGTTGAGTTCGTCTTGATTCAATTTTCGTGCTGAGATTCTCACAGTCGCCATCTTTGTGCTTTGTCAAATGCTTTCCACAAGTTTCTATATATATTCACTTAACAGTTGGCGGATGGCCCGTTAGCATACGTTGAATGCCGGGTGACTCTTTCAATGAAGCATGCGCCAGCTCAGTCTGCTTTGTTAGTAGTGGAATGGTGGGGCGGGGCATTTGACTGCTCGGGTGCCTTACTGCATGCATGCAATAACCGTCAGCTCTCGCAACGCCACGTACGCAAAAATCAGGCTGAAATCCACCAACAAAATGAAAAATCTTCATGTTCAACATATTACACGTCTTTGCAGCAAGGCTGGCGGAGGCCGCACGCATGTCAACCTCTGGAATTGCCCTCTTCCACGAGCCTCACGCGGCTACAGCATTGCATCTCTGGCTCACTGAGTCTATTACGTCGACTTCCCTCCCACTTCCCCATCGCCAGGAAAGATAAGGGCATGATTCCTCCAAGGAAAGCTCCTTGGATAATCTTTTGTGCGATACTTCAACTCGATCTGTCCAGAACACATTGAAAAACCTTACTACCAAGCACAAGCACAACGTCGCTTCCCCATTCGCTTTCAGGTCTGCTCGACATGGTTCGTGCTAAGAATAAAAGTTGAGAGACGAGGTTCAACGTCTGGCCTCTACTCCGTGATATCCAAGTATGTCTTTTCAATATTCTGCCGTTCAAAGTGCCAACAATGGCTGAACAAGTTCCAAACAACAGCTCGATGCGCGTTCAAAATACAGTAGTAGTACCGCAACCGCACACATCCGCCACTCATGGATAGCCATCCACCGCAAGGTTTAATCCTCAAGTTGTAGGGTCTGAAAGCTGGCAGGTGGTGGAAAAGTTGATTGGGATGTTGGCGATGATGGCAGGCGGCTGAGCTTCTCGCCCGTCTGCTGTGGTTGGCTTGATGGGCGCCCGTCGATAGAAGTTTTCCCTTCCTTGCTTTCTTCGCCATCATCCTATACCTATTCTCACCCTTGTGGTCGGGTCCGTATCACGTCTTGATAAGCCTCGTCCGGTCGATAGCAGTCGATAGCGGTCGAGGCATCCATCAAACTGTGACAGTCATGGACTCAGCCACTTGGTCACCAAGGCTGTCCGCACCTGCATGGTGCGCATTCTTCGTAGCTGCAAGTCATGTCAGCGACTGGAATTATGTAGCTTCAATGAATAGACCAAACATACGCTATGCCGTGGTTGCAGATGCGACTCTGATGTGGCGCCCCGCCGTAGTCACCATAACCGGGCACTGCGGTGTATTGCCCCGTTCCCGCAACCTGCTGTGCCTGGTACTGGTCCATGCTCGTGCTATGGGGACGTTGCTGTGCATACTGGCTTTGATTGTTCGGTTGAGCGTACACAGGTTGATTGGTGTAAGTGGCTGGCTCAGCATAGTACTGGGCAGGGTCTGGGGCCCAAGGACCTCCAGCTGGCGGCCCAAATCCTTGCATTGGCGGCGCCGAGTTGTGTCGCATTTGGTCAGGCATTTGTCTCGGAATGTATCCACTGTTCATCGAACTGCTGTCTTGCGATGGCCCGGACGACCAAGCTGGCGGCCCCATTGAAGAGCCTTGATTGGGAGCTGCTTGCATTCCCGGGAGTGACGGGGCACTGTTGAATATTTCCGGCTGTGAAGACGTCGGAATATGAGAACTCATGATGTCCTCGGGCCTCCCAGTGTTCCCAGTTTTCGATTTGTTTTTCTTCTTGACGTGAAAGCCTCTTTGGTCAGAAACAGACTGGCCCTCAAAATTACCTTGGTAGTTCTCTCTCTGTTCATCATCTTCCCTTGCCCCTCCACCCATGCGATAAATCGCGATTCCCGCATTCGCCACTCTCCTTATTCCACTCATTGCGATAACGCTTCAGGCCAGCCTGCAAGGATCAGATCAGCCAAGAGCATTCTCCGGGCAACCCTCTCAGCGGCACCGCCCGCTGCCGTAGCGCTGAGGAATTGAATTGCTTGTCGGGGTTTTGCTCCGAGACTAAGCATGCTTGACGATCCACGTACCTTTTCTTGATTGCTGCAGATCTGCAATCCACTTTATTCACAAGATTGGTCAAGTCGTTTGTGCTTGTTGGGACGATGATTCGTGGCAGTCAGCCTTGTGAATGAGGCAGTGTTTTCTTGGGGCCACCTCGCCTCCTTGACTTTATGAGCAGGCTGTGCGAAGCCTCCCAGCAGAGCCTCATCACTGTCACACCAAAAATCAGCTGGACACGCCAGGCGGCAAAAACCTGCAGGATATACGATATCCGAGCGTCCCATTGGGCGCACCGAATTTGCCTTCTTTTTCCTGCTTTGCCTGCTGCTGGATCTCGATCCTCCATCCAATAGTTCAACAATCGAGCAGCAAGGCTGCGGATTCCTCATGCTGTCAGCCTCGGCCGAGCCTCTTCATTGGCTTTACGTTAAGAAGAGGCGTAGCTGAGGGAGAACTCTACGTTTTCTTGAAAGTTCGCCATCCCCATTACAGATCCACCCTTTCATTATATACATCCTTTCAACATCATCCCTGCACAAGAAAACGGTGTCTGACGAAGAGCAACAATGGCTGCTGATTCCCACAATGACTCTGATATTGAGGGTCAATCAACAGCCCCATTCGCAGCAGGCAACGCGTCGTTCCCTACGAGGCCGGTCCGCGCAATCAACCCACCGAGGTCGTCGCTTGTTACCCTGAAGACACCACTGAGTCGCGATTTTGCTTCGAAGCTTGGCTCTTCCATTTGTCGCTCCTTTCTACCAAACGTGTCACCTTCTCCGGCTTCATCCACGACGGCATATGAGATGCCTATCGACAACGGCTACTTGACGAGGCAAAAATCGACAGCCAGCGCAAGGCCGTCTCTCCCGCAATCACGTGCAAGTATGCAGTCAGCAAATGGGGCGACGAATCAAGGCGCGCCTGCGAGGAAGGAAAATCGGGTCATGGGCTACCCCGCATTTTCGAGCTTGCTGTCTTCGGACAACGATGCCTTCGTGGTACGAAAGTTCGGGTCGCTACACGTCCGAACAATACTGCTCCTCCAGGACGAAATTACTCAGCTCGAAAATCGGCTGGCTCAGATCGACAAAGAAGTTGCCGAAGCTCAACAGGAAGAATACTTATGCCACAATGGCAGCTTCCGAGGGGATAAGTTGTGGCATCGCGAACGTTATGACATTTTGCATCACCTTGCAACATTGTTAGAGAAGTATGGTGAGTTCGCACCGCCAATACTGGCCTGAAATACGCTCAAGTTTTCCAAGACAGGCTAGTCACAAGCTACTCTGATATGCAGAAGCGCCCGAAGGCTTTAAAAAGAACGGTGAACAATATCGACAAGTGGTTTGACCGGTATCCACAAGCAATAACACGTTACGAAAGGGAGTTCCTTGATGAGGCCAAGCAAGATGATCTGATAGCAACAGCAGACCGCATGAAAGCCCCTCTTCGGCGAATCCTTGAGAGAACTCCGATCTTCTACCGCCTCACACCGTTTCATGCAAAGGTACGTTAAGGGACTTTTTAGGCCTGTATTGACCGCAAGAAGAATTAAACTAATATTTGAGTACCTACCGGTTACAAATAGAACGGGAGAGCCACGGAGTACAGCCGCAAATACCAAGAAGAGGGCGTCATCTACTATGACGACAACTTAGTAGACAAGGCTATCACGATCATCATTCTGCTCCTGGGACTCTTCATGCTCTTAGTCCCTGCATGGCTTCTGAAAGACATGAGCTCACACACAAAGCGGCTGGCATTGATCACTGGTTTCGTTGCCCTCTTTGTGGGCCTCCTGCTACTGACAACGCCGGCGAAGCCGTTTGAGACAATGATTGGCACAGCTGCGTATGTGTTACAGTCAATCTCGGATGATATCATACAGCTAACGACTCTAATCAGTTACGGTGCCTTGCTCATGGTCTTCATGCAGATCGACAATTGAGGCGAAGTCTGTCAATCCCTCTTCAAGATCCTTTTCCCCGCCACGCTTTTCAGTTCACGGGTGAGTGCAGCCGCTTTTCTCCAGAGTACTATCCGAACTGGCGATCATTTCCCCATTTGCGGCTTGTTCCAGAGTTGTAGATGAGCTTTCAGGCTTGCACGATCTAATGTGTTCATCAAAAGGCATGGATTGTTGGAGGAAGCTTCCATGCTGTGGGGACAGATCCCCTTGCCTGGCGCTGTTGAAAGGCGGCTTGTCGGTACGAAGGAAAGATGTCATGATGGAGAGGAAAACAATCTTGAACCAGTAAAGATGTAGGAAGAGTGATTGGAGAGCGTTCTTACCTTGTTTTATGTTATCGAATTGGAAGGCAAGGGATTGAGTCAAAAGGGAACAGCGCAGGAAGAGAGTATGGATTATTCAGCTTTTTCTATACTTTTACAAGCAAGTTACACCCCGAAGCTATATCCATACTATTCAAGATTTTCCCTAGTCCTCGTCTGTCTGTTACGTAAATCTGGGCATCTGTCACACTTCGTCGCCCTCATTGTTCTTGAACACCAGACAGTGTTCCTTGACTGCTCGGCTCTAATCATCTTTAGTCCACCAATCTTCTCGAATCAATATTCCGAGTGAAAACCCAGCTTTCGGTGTGTCAAGCCATTCTGGGATTGCCAAGCATCAATGCAATCCGCGCTCTTCGCTATATGTGGGACCCCGCCATTTGGCCAGGCAAGACAACGGCAGCGAAATTACATACAAGGGTAAGTGCTCGTCTGGCACTGAAGCTTCCTGGAGTCACAAAATGTAGACGTCACTGAGGATATTTGAATAACTCATGAAATGTATTTTCCCCTGGCAAATGAATCCGTTGCCCAACGCTTTCTCCCCCCTCAATTTGTTCAACATGTACATTGAAGATTAAAAACAAGATACTGTTTGCGCTATGCCTTTGATAATGATAGCTTCCTCCTTATCGTCTCGTCAACTATAGGTTGACACTGGCATCCACGCTAAGAAGGGAGCCGCCCGACGGACGAGGCTGCACCGCATCCGTCGCACCTCCAGCCACTCCTTCGGCCGCACTCTCAACCCCACCGCCGCCAACGGCGGCAGCGGGGGTCTCGAGGGCCGGCGGGAGAGCGAACGGCGGGTTCACGGGGCCATCGGTAGAGGTGCTCGAGGGCTGCTCCGCTCCCTCCTCCTCGTCATCATCACCGGCCTCCGAGTCCGAGTCGGATTCGGAACCGGCGTCGGAGTAGCCGTCCTCCTCGTCCTCGGGCTGCGGCTCGGCGGCGCCGTAGGCAGCGTCGTTCTCGTCGTCCTGCAGCTGTCTGCGCTGGACGAGGCCGCCGGCGATAGGCAGGGTTTTGATGGCGCTGAGGTTCTCGGTGCCGGGCAGGTTGGCCAGGCCGGCCTCGTTGGCGGGCACGAGGTCGTCGCGCTTGGCGAGGTTGTTCGCGTTCAAGGGCGCGGCGGAGGAGGTGGCGCTGAGGAAGAGGAACAGCTGGAGGAGGGGTTGGGCGTGCATTTTGGCGTAAGTGTTGGTCGAACGGAAACGAGTGTGTGGGTTGTTGATCAACGAAAGTGGTTCAGTTCTGTGCGAAGGGACAGAGGCTGGTATCGACGAGTGAGTGGGAGTGCTGTCGCTTGGAAGGTATGCTGCGCATTTATGGCTCTACTCTCCCGTTTGAGCACGATGATGGTCCCCTTCCGGGGTCCGGGACGAACCCCCCGGGGAGCCTGACCTTCCCGCTTCCGCCTCCAATTTGCAGCCTAGTGCGTGATGAGCCTCATCTTCCCATGCCGCAGGTCTGCATCTTCGTCGAATCATATCGTTTGAAACGAAGCAACTCGTCAGCCAAGCAAAAACAGACACCGCAACGGGCTAGCTGTCCATCAAGTTGGGTATGCGCTATTTGTACCCCCGCAATCTTAACAGCCCCTTCTTAGATGAAGTTTCCCCTTACGGTAGGCAGATTACAGTTATCCCGTTGATCATCCGTCACTTGGCTTTAGGCCGCATATGTTGATGGTCCAATCTAGTG
This sequence comes from Diplodia scrobiculata, assembly GCA_001455585.1. Lineage (NCBI taxonomy): Eukaryota > Fungi > Ascomycota > Dothideomycetes > Botryosphaeriales > Botryosphaeriaceae > Diplodia > Diplodia scrobiculata. The sequence goes on from LAEG01001493.1 coordinate 11,070, forward strand.
TACGTTATGACCAAGTCCACCACCAACCTATCCAATCGAACGAGAAGAAATCTTGTTTGAAACGACGGTTACGACTTGACTAGCAACGGCGTGGCTAGCGCATAGGAGTAGAACAAATAAGAGGGCGACGAGCCACTAAGACGTCATCTGAGATTATGATCATCCGTCAAGGGGATAGCGTGAGCGCCGTTGCGAGCCCTGCTGTAGGGCTTAGTTGCATGTGCTTCCCATCCCCTGTCACCGACTGCTTTTGATCCAGTCCGCTCATACCTGCAAACGTAGGGAGCTTTGTGACTGCAGCATTCATGGGTGTTGGTGCGAGGAGGGGTGGGCTCAAGCGATGCACAGACTACGCTGATCGGCGGCTCCCACAAACCTTTTTTCAAAACACCACTCTGTAGCCTACGAGCCAGTATACGTCCCAACAAATAGCATATTTTGGATACGACGCTCAGGCTCAATGGCTATGACCATTCAAGATTAAAGTTTCGAAACAAACTCTACCGTTATTTCGTGAATCACTACAGGCGAGCCAAGCCTTAATCCTACCGCACAGCATCACTCAAACCAGAGTCACTTCAAAAGAAATTGCATTACAACCACTCCGCAGCACTTTCCGTACAGACCCTGCACTGAGCCAGCCATCAAATACAACGAGGGAACCCTTCTCGCATACACCTTCGCACCGCCCACCCCATGCATCCCCTCACCGCTGACCTCGTGTCAACGCCTGCCAACGAACC
>LAEG01001494.1:0-11674 GCA_001455585.1 Diplodia scrobiculata
CACCCATGCTACCCACTGCATCGGCATTGTACATGTCCACTACGAGGCCGTTGACGCGTGCCAGCTCGCAGTACCTCTGCTCCAGATGCGTATTCCACCGCCTCACAAACCCGTTGCGCGCTTCCACGAAGGCGTCGAGGTCAACGTTCTCGCGCGCGACGCGCGCCCGGTGGAGGAAGTTGTCTGCGCCGGAAGGCAGCATTTCGAAACAGTCTTGGCCACCGATCTTGGAGGATGAGAGGATGAGCGAGGCGCATTCGAGATAGACGCGCTTGAATGCCGAGAACATGCGCGCGATGGGCGGCTTGGGCGGGATGGGTTCTGCGCTGGCGGTGATGGACTCGAAGACGCGTTTGTAAGATAAGAAGTCAGCGTAGCTGTTGGGTTGCTGCTGAATGCTGGTGCTGACGGGAATGAGCCTATCTGTGAGGGGGCAGGTCCATGGAGGTGGTAGTATTGGTTCAGCGGCTTCTGTCGCTGCTCCTGCAACGGCGGCGGCGGCGGCGAGTTCGGCAGCGGCTGAGGAGTAGAACGAAGATGAAGCGTTGCTTCTTTTGGAGGGTGCCTTATAGCGGGAGAAGAAGGGCATGCCTGTGTAAGGCGGTTCGAGGAGGGGCCGGGTGATGTTTCGGAGGGACATGAGGGGCTGAGTGATGAGCTTGAAGTTGGCAAGTGCCTTGGCCGGCGTCCAGCTGTCGAAGCGCGAGCAGACGACGCGGACGGTGAGTTTGTGCAGGTTCTGTGCGCGTGCAAGATAAGGCAGGATGGCTGAGATGCTGTCGCGTAGGTCGTACATCTCGACTTCTTCGGACCAACCTTGCAGCCCGCCAGAGTTCACGACGGATACTTCAAGCTTGATGTTCTTGACGCGCGAGAAGTTAAGCTGCTGACGGATGTCTAGTGATTTGCTGACTTGACTCTCCGAGTCGTCATCACTGCGGTGCTCAGCGCCGCAGGGGCGGTAGAGGTAACGGTTGCTGATGGTGGCCCCTTGCTGGCCGACCTCGATATGAAAGGTGGTGCTGGCGTATAGGTGGTCCTGCGCTTCGGAACCGATCTGTTTGTTGACCAAAAGCAGGGGGAGGTAGTCCTGGAACCTGTCTGACGGGTGGCTGCTGAGCACGGCTCCCGACTTCAGAAAATACTTGTATACTTCCATGCGTAGCTCGACGGGAAGCCTGAGGAAGTGACATGGCCCCTGAGGGGTATTCACGTGTTCAGGACACAGCTCGAAGTTGGGCGGCGGCGGGTCGTAGACGAAGCGGCGTTTGCAGCGCGCCCCAGTCTTCACATCGACGAGGTACTGGCAGGAGCCCGGGCGGAGCAGCTGGTCACGATGCTGGTGACAGGTGGGGAGGTAGCCGGGTTCGGCAATCTTGGCCTTGTTGGCGCATCGGCGGTTGGTCTTTTTGCTGGTGCCCCAGCAGATGTCGGCGGCGGTCACGGAGGAAGCCATGCTGGCGCATGCGTGCGGCTCTGGGAGCGAGCGGCGGCCGGAGGGGTTTAAGTAAACGACGAGCGGCTGCGTTGAGCCCCAAAAAGCTGGGGTAGCGATCGACGTGGACACATGCAGCCGCTGTGTCACGGGCGCGCGGATTCCTGCAAGACGCTGGTTTCCGCGGGAGCCGACGGGTTACACGGCGTGGGTTTCAAAACCTCCATGCGTCAGGAGCAGCGGGCGTGGAGTCGTATATCTAGGGCGCGGGCTGGGGCGGCCTCGCGAGCGTTTGGTTTCGGAAACAGCAGGCCCACTCGGCTGGCGCCGGGCATTTATGTTGTGGGCAGGCTGCGTACTTGCCTCTTTGGCCCTGCTGCGTTGCAGGATGCGAGTAATCTCATGCAAGTCGCGCAAGATGCTGCGCAGCCAAGCACACCTATGCATCCACCCTCAGGCCAGCAAACGGCCCGCGAGCCAGCGACACGTGACTGTCAGCACTGCGGGAACCAGGGCAGGCGCGAGGGGAACCGCCAAACGGGCAGCCGGCGTCATCTGGCTGATAGGCTGCACCGGTCCGCCGTCGATCGCACACGTAAAGAGCGGAGTGAGCCGGACGCATTGGGCGCACATTTAACCAGACGCTCTGCAATCACCATGGTTTCCGTGCATCGCATGACCGCTCTAGTAGTTTTCGTTTGACCATGGTCGCTTCCGCAAGCGACTCGGCCGCCGGGCCTCCTTCCAAACCCTTCACTGTCGCCATCATTGGCGGCGGCCTGGGCGGCGTCGTTCTGGCCATCGCTCTCCTCGCCCAGCGTGTCCCTGTCCACATCTACGAGACAGCAAAGGGCTTTGGCGAGATTGGTGCTGGCGTCGCCTTTGGTCCCAATTCTGTCCTCTCGCTCGGTCTGGTTTCGCCAGCATTGCTCCAAGCCTACGCCAAACATGCGACCTGCAACGCTTCCGCCAGACTCCAGAGCACCTTCCTCTCCGTTCGCTACGGCATGTCGGCGGACGCCAAGGGAGCGCGAGAAGCGACAAGTGGGGGCAACGAAGCCCACTGCCCAGGCGAATGGTGCTTTGATTTGAACAGCGATGGCTGCGGTCCCAGTTTAACCGGATTTCCGACGAGATGCTGTGTGCACCGCGCCAAGTTCCTGGAAGAAATCATCGAGCTGGTTCCCGCGGGCACAGCCTCTTTCAGCAAATCCTTGACGAAAATCGATGAGCCCGCCGCTGGGGGCGGCGGCGTGCGGCTGCATTTCTCCGATGGCACGTCCGCAACCGCTAGCGCCGTCATTGGATGTGATGGCATCAAGAGCAAGGCGAGGCTCTTTGTCCACGGACCAGAAGCCCAGCCAATGTACACGGGCGACTATGCATACCGAGCCATGGTGCCATCCGACGCGTTTGAGAAGGCCATGGGTCGCGAGCTGACCTTCAACGGCCAGATGTACGTGGGACGAGGGGGATATATCATAACTTATCCTGTTGAACATGGCCGCCTCGTCAACATGGTCGCCTGTCGATGCAAACCCGGCAGCACATGGGGTCATGAATCCTGGCTCCTGCCGTCCACTGAGGAAGAGATGAGAGCCGAGCTACAAGGTTGGCACCCGCGGCTGATCGAGTTGTTTTCTGCATACAGTACCAAAGACAAGTGGGCGCTGTTTGACTACCCGCATCAGAAGCCATACTACCGCGGCCCGGTTTGTCTCTTGGGAGACGCAGCCCATGCAGCGGCGCCGCATCTCGGAGCTGGAGCAGGGCAGGCTATGGAGGACGCTTATGTCTTAAGCCGTCTCCTAGGAAAAGCGGATAAGGCGGAGGATTTGCCTAACATGTTTCAGGCATATGACGCTGTCCGCAGGCCGCGGACACAGCAGATCGTGCAGTGGAGCAGACTGAGTGGACGTGCGCTTGCTTGTCTGGAAGAGGGCGTCGGAGACGACTGTGCAATGATCGAAGCCGTGTCGAACCAGAGATTCAGGGCGGTGTGGGACGAGAACTTGGAGAGGGAGTTGCAGAAGGCGATGGCTCTATGTACGTAGGTAGCCGGTGGCACAGGAGCCCTAATTATCTCGCCAATTATTCCCGGAAGCGGGCAATTCTAGTTCTTGGGAAGGTCAAACGGGCCGTTCCTCTTGAAGCGTCTACGCCTCCCGCGCCACCTCGTCCATGGCGAAAAAAAATTGGGGGCGCCCGCGGACGAGAGAGCCTTTGGAGGTGGGAAGGGGAGAAAAACCCCCCCGAAAAGCTTCGGGAATGCCGAGTTGGCGCTGCGACAAAGCAGCATTACCCCGGCACAGCCATTCGGCTTCTGGGCAAAGCCGTTCCATTTCGGGCCGTTCCTATGGTGTCGACTACTTTCCTACCGGATTTTATTGAGGCGACAATCGATTTGGAATCCTGCGGCACGGTCAGCCGGGCCCTAGTGCAGCGCACCGGCTCTACACGTAAGCGCCCGCTTTCTCCCCCCTAGCCTTCATAACATCACTCCTGTTCGCAAATCGGCAGTGTGGAGCCCGTGCCACGCCCGACATATAGCCCTTCTTACGTTCGCAAGATCGTCCAGCGCAAAAGACATTTTCCTCACCGGCGGTGGACAGCAAACGTACGCAATCAGACATGGCCACCAGCACGACACACTTCGACGAAGACGCAGCAGCCTGGGAGGCTGATCCAGCCTGCCGCAGCTGCTGCGAGCTGGCGTACAAGGCTCTTCTGCAGCATGTCCCGCAGTTCCAGCCAGGGGTGAAGAGTACGCGTGACCATCGTATCTAAGTCGGCTGGCGCTAACATGCAACAGAGCCCGATGTTATGGAAGTGGAATGCGGAAGCGGCATCCTGGCCGCGATGCTGGCGCCGCATGTCCATACTCTCACTGGAACCGACATTGCCGAATCAATGGTCGCCGCTTTCAACGCGAATGCTGCTGCGCGAGGCGCAGATCATACGGAGGCCGTCCGTTTGGACATAGTCAATCCGGACTTTACCGCTGCACCGGCGGCGGTCGCCCGGCTGATACAGAAGGTGGACGGCAAGGCAGCGGAGGAGCCTGTGCGATGGGATTTGCTCGTCAGCAATACGCTCTCCCATAACTTCGCCGACATGAACCAGTGGCTGCAGATTTCATATTTTTGCCTGGCGCCGGGTGGAAGTTTGGTGATGATCGATTTCGAGAATACTGCGGCCGATGCGGCACTGTTCCATGTGCCAGGGAAGCAGGGAAATATAGCAATGCCTGGTCTGAAGCCTGATGGGATTGCGAGGCTCCTGGAGGATGCGGGATTCGAGGATGTATCGGTCAGAAGGGCGTTCTCGTTGGAAAAGGCTGTGGACCCAGAGAAGGCAGGCGGGCGGACATCGATCGAGCTTCCATTTGTGATGTGTCAAGGCACCAAGCCGTTGCGGTAGCATAGCTCAATTGAAACGGGATTTCCGATGCGCAATGCGACACGCAAATTTGTGGGGAGTGAGGGCGACGACATGAGATGGACGCGGGTGAGCGACAAGCGGGCGCAGGGCGTTGCTCGGCCAACCCCGGCGTTAGCGGCCGCCGTCTGCGGCTCTTGCGCCCAGCCTAGCAACAGCAACAGCACTCCGAACCCCACGTCTTGCACCCGCCATTCCCATGTGTTTTGCCTGCTACACCACCCGGTCTCCGTCGCCCTCGCACACCTCACCACAATGACGGCAACCAGCGCAAAGCCCGTGCGCCCCGACCTCCAGGCCCTCAAACAGGCTCTTGCCCACCACCAAACATGCTCCGATGCTGCCGTGCAAGCTCTCCAGGAGCTGCTAGGTGCTGCTGGCAAAACCACTAGTGCCCAAGGCAAAGAAAACGTCAAGCCGAGGACTGCTCGGACGCAGGATGCGAAGACTACTAGACCGCGGTCAAAAACGAAGACGAAACCCGACGCCGAAGCCCCTCCCGCCCTCACCCCACGCGAGAAATTCCTCCTCGCCACTGAAGTCATCAATTCTTCTCTGAAGGCTCTTAGTGATGCCTCAAAGCTCCAGCCGAAACCTCACTCCCGCGTCGCTTCGACAACGGCACAGACTCAGCGCTCGCGCGCCACATCGACCACCTCGGATTCCAAACGGCCTCCTGCCCAGAGAGCACTCAGCCAAATATCGAACGAAACTATCAACGCATCAGGAAAATCTGGAGCTTCTGCCAGCGTGGTCGCTGTTGCCGAGTGCGCGCGGTTGGCGTTCGCATACTTGAGGACCTCGGAAGCATGGAAGACTTCAGGGAAAGATATGCCGGCCTTACAACTGGAAACTGGCATGTTGTCGCTGGTCGGGAAACTGCTTTCCAATGGCTTGGATGCTCTGGCTGTTAAGGAGCTTCGTGTCTTAAAGAAGCGGTTGGAGAGTCAGCTGCGTCCGGTGAAGGAGGGACCTGAGAATGGAAGAAATGACGGCGAACAGATGGAGAAGGAGACGCTGGCAAGCTTACTGGACTTTGGGCAGATCGACATGGCCAGCCCAGCCTTACAGCTCACCCTTAACCACCAGCTTTGCGTCTTGAAAATCATTTGCTCCAGCAAGCGTCCGTCAACCATTGAGTCCGCCTTCAAATGGCTCCAGACCTCTTCCCATTCGTCCCCTGTCAACATCCTCTTACAACTTGCCGACAGACCTGGACATAAAGACAAAGCTGCACGCCAATTGGAAAGCGTCGCCCAGATGCTGCTCTCCCTATGTCCCAGCATATCAAGCTCCGAAGACTCCCGCGCTTGTGATGTGGCTATAAGCCCATCCGCGGATATTGCCTTTCAGATCCAGGCCCTAGCGTTTGACGCTCGTTCGAAATGGTGGAAGCTCTCGAGCCATCAGGGAGATGCCCAAAGAGAACTCCTCGAGCCCTTCTCGAAGTGTGTTGCAGCCTTTTCAAGGCGGTCTAATTCGCCGCCATCGGAGAAGTACAGCCTAGCAAATACGAAGCTAGAGGTTTTGGAGTGCGCCACTGGAATCAAAGCGAGGGATCGAAATATGTGCACGGTCATGAGCTCATTGGCCCAGGCTGCTGAATTGGGAGAGATGGCTATGAGGTGGATCAGAAACCAAACTGCATCCTCGAATGGCCGTCAGGCTTCAGATGCAGCTCAGGCAGCATCCTGCGTTCGGATTGCAACATTATCCCTCGACAACCAGTGTCCAAGCGGGGAGACTGAGGATATTCACGCGAACATCGACTCCGCTCTCAAAAGCTTGGAAGGAAGCTTGAGGGGTGATTCCGCCGATCTGGATACTTTGTTGACGGAGGTCTCTGGACTGAGAAGAGCGGCGAGCAAGACTTTGGTCGAAAGCAAGCCGGATCTTCAGGTGAAATGTTTCTCCATCATCTCTACATGCACCCATTTTCTAGCCAGGTACATTGGAACAGCACCAACCGAGGGGTCAGGGTCAGACCCGCAGGCCCTTATCAGACACACGGAAAGACTCCAAATCGCATCTAAAACTGTCAAAGGATTCACGGACTCTGTAACAGCATGCTGCAAGTTCCTCATATCGACCGAATCTGTCAATTGGGATGGTTTGGACCGCATGCTAGAAGACTGTCGATTTATCCTTGGCCAACTCGAGACGCTGTATCTGGACAATCCTAAGCAACTGCAGCAGTTTTCTGCCAATCTCGGGCGACCTTTTGTCAAACTTTCGGGTCTCTATTGGTTATTGTTCGCGTATTTCAGGAAAAAGGCACCTTCCGGTGAAGCTTTGCTCCAATCGCTACAAAAGTCCGTCGACATCCTCCTAGATCGCCCGGAGGAAGACAAGAGCTCAGGCGTCCTCCTCTTGAAGCTTGAAAAATCCGCAGAAGTACTTGAAGAGATGCGCAAATATGAGGACGCTGAAGAGGCCTATGGCAACTCCATTCGCACGCAAGTTGGTTCTGGTGTGCTCCGAGAAGCGGCGGAGAAGGCTTCATCTGGGTCATTCCAACAGGCGATGCTAGAGGGTAGGTTAGCAACTTTTTTGAAAACGGCAACCTCTCTCCACCTTCTCCTACTCCGACAGAGCGAAAGGAGTGGCAACAGAGTCCTTCACTTTGATCTAGAAGGACTCGAGTCGGTCGAGAGAGCAATACTCTTGGAAGTGCAGCTGGTGCTGTGCTGTGAAACGCACGCAAAGGCCCGGAAGTCAAACGCTGCGCTCAACAAGTCTATCCGCGACCTTGTTCGGTTGCTCTTTGAAATTTACGATATCTCTCAATATCCTCTACGACGCCAGCGGATTGCCACCCATGTCCTGCGGCTGGGAGTAGAAAGTCAGGAAGTCATCGGCCAGGAACTCTTTTCTCAAATTGTCGCATGCAATGTTGAGGCTGGATCCTCTCTTCGTCTTGACGCAGGCCTCAGTCAGTATCAGCAGCACTACGCAGCATCTCACCAGATGAGCATTGCTCTATTGAAATGTCCACCGTTGGTCGACGAGGTACAGGAGCCCCTTCGTTCCTGGCAAAACATCTTCGATCACGTCGATTCATGGGCTCAATTAGCAACATGTGTCGACGCGTTTGAAGCCTGGATGTCACAGCTTCAGATGGTATCCGACTTCTTGGGTATGAAAAGCATGGACTTCCTAAGGGTTCCGGTCCTGTCGACCATATGTAAGGCCTTGGAGCTGCAAGAGCCTTTGGATTTTGGCAAGTTGGTTCAAGCACTCGCCAGTCTGGGTGCACAATACGCGCGCCTTGGATACTCAGGAAAGGCCGGCACCGTTCTGGCTAAGGCTCAGGGAATTTTGGAAACCGGATCTGTGCCAGCTGAAGCTGTTCTGCAGTGGCATCTGGCCTATGCCGAGTATATGCTGGTTCTCGGCAATCTTGAAAAGTGGTATGAACTTCTAGGGTGCTCCCCAGATGGTCCATGCTAACCATTTACAGTGCCGAAACATTGTCTGCAGCACGTGAGCTTGCCGAAAGCGATCCCGTTATATCGTCAATGTCGACGCCCAAGGCATCCTTCTCGACCAAGCTTCGACACTATAGGCTGCTTTCCGAGGCCTCTCATGTCTACTCCCTTCTCTCTCTAAGCTCGGGGTATCCTAGCGAGGCTCTGGCATATGCCAAACAGTGCGTCAACCTGAACCGGAAGATCTGGCTCACAGTGGAAAACAGTAAGCCGAGGAGCGACTTAAAGGAGCCCACCCACCTATATGGGGAAGCTGAAGAAGTGGCCAGCGGAGGAAACGTTGCCCCGGTCACAATGTCCATGACTCACGGAGCACTCACTGGTGCTGCATTCTGGTCCTTTGTGCCCTCCATATTCCGCGGGCTCTCTCAGCTTGCCAGCATTTTCGCTCACCAAGGAATGCTACAAGAAGCTGTTTACTTCTCGGAGCAAGCATCCAGGATCGCGGCTGCCGTAGAAGCAGATTCTCTTATAGTCCAGAATCTCAGCCATAGTGCGGAGATCTACCTGGAGAGCAACAGGCTGGAGGATGCTATGAACTGCTTGGAAAAGGCTGGTGCTAATGCCAAGCAGCTCTCTTCAAGCATTGACCTTGCGCGATTCCACACGACTGGTGCTCAGCTCCGTCAATTGATGGACAATGACGATGATGCGGTTGAAGAATATGACAAGGCCAACAAGATCATCCAGGATCTCTCCAATTCTGATTTCATACAAAACCTGGAAAAGCTCTCCAACAGCGAAACCGAAATTTCGAACAAGATGTCCAACATGAAGCTAGAGGATGAGCCGTCGAGGACCCGCAAAGCTCCTGCAAAGACGGCGAGAGCTAAGAAGACAACTACGAGAACGGCGACGAAGACCACAGCCCGGAAGGTTGCTGCCATTGTCAGTGTGCCAGAGGTGCCACAAAAAACGGCGCATGCATGTCCTGCACTCGAAGGTATCCAGGCAACCATTATCTGCCGCAAGGCTTCCTTGCTTCTCGCAAGAGACCGCCTTTCAGAGGCTGTCGTTTTGATCGAGGAAGCAGCAGGATTGAATCTCGGCCAGGAGGCTGCAGTTCAGCACCAGTCTACCCGTTTCCGGTCACTTATGTCTGAGGCCATGAGGGAGATCGCAGCTGACTTCACATTTAACGCGCTCCCTGAATCCACAATCTCTTTTCCTGCTCTCTCTAGAGGTGATCGCAAACTTTCTGAGCCATCTCAGGCAAGGCCCTCTTACCTATCCATCGCCGATACCCCGTCGCCTATTGCGCCTGTCGCCAAGAAGGGCGCAAAGGGAAAGAAGGCCTATAAAGAAGATGTTTCCACCCTCCTCAAGAAGGCGCGCGACTGCATTGCCGAGGTCCAGAGCCAAGCAGTGCACACATCGTCAACATCGGCGGTTCAGCGTGTGTGTAGCATGCTTAACGAAGTCACCATTCTTCTCTCCGCCACCACACCCAAGGGCGCGAAGGGCTCTCTGCATCCTCTTTATGCTGCGTATCTCACGGAGCTCCCGAAGACGAACGCGTCCAAACTCGAACAGGAGGCTGTTTCAATTGAGCACCAGAAAGTCAGCCGTGAATCCCTTCTGGGCTGGCCTGGGGCCGCAGATGGCCAGGAAAGGTCGCTTCAACTTACTGCCGCAGACTTTCAAGCCGACTATGTCAACATCATTCCTCAGGGCTGGACGGCCGTTTCGTTGTCCTTGAACGAAGCGCAAGACGAGCTCTACATCACGCGCTATGTGCCCTGGCAATCCCCTTTTATCTTGAGACTTCCTATGGCTCGCCACAACTCCCGCGATATGGATGAGGAGATTTTCGGCTTCGAGGAGGGCAAAGCCGAGCTGAAGGAAATCATCGAGCTTTCGGACTTCAGCACGCGGCACGTTCCAGACTTGAGCAAGAAGGGAGCCAAGACAGGTTGGTGGGCTGAGCGCGAAGCTCTCGATGCTCGCCTGGGCGATCTACTTGCGAACATTGAGAACATCTGGCTTGGTGGCTTCCGCGGCATTTTCAAGAAGAAGGGCAACAGGGCCTCACTCAGCAGGTTCTCCAAGAGCTTTGAGAACATTCTAGACAGACATCTTCCCAGCCGGCAAGGCAGGGGAACGAAGTCGAAGACGAGTCTGGACTGGAGAATCCTGGAGCTGTTTGTGGGGCTTGGCAATCCGGAGGATGGTGTGGATCTGGACGAGCCACTCATGGACCTAGTCTACTTCGTCGTGGACATTCTGCAATTCAACGGCGAGAGGAACGCCTACGACGAGATTGACTTCGACTCGATCATCATCGAGATGCTCGACGCCTTACGGTCGTTCCATGAAGCAGCAGAGCCAATGCCGAACCAACACACCATTCTCATCCTGGACAAGAACCTCCACGCCTTTCCGTGGGAGTCTCTGCCTTCGCTACAATCACTCTCCATCTCCCGTCTCCCTTCAATGTCCGCGCTACGTGAGCGTCTACTCGCCGCACGCGCAAGCAAGCAGCACATCAGCCCCTCTTCCTCTTCAGACGACGAGGACGCAACCGACGATGTAGTCGGCGGCGGCCACCACATCGCCATCTCGACCCTGACAGGCACAAGCGTACTCAACCCCGGAGGTGACCTCACGCGCACCCAGGAAACGCTCGCTCCGCATGTCAAGGCTACGCCGGGCATCTGGCACCATCTGATCGGCCGCATCCCGGATGAGACGACGCTCGAGACGTCCCTCGCAAAGAAGGACGTCCTGCTCTACTTCGGCCACGGCAGCGGCGCCCAGTACATCCGCGGCCGCACCGTCAAGAAACTGCTCTGCAGCCGTCGCGAACATGCATCATCATCCTCCCGTCAAACTACTTCTTCCTCTTCTTCTTCTCCGGATGTAGAGGAAGAACAAGGGCAGCAACCGCCGCCGCCGCCGTCGCTGGCGACCTCACTCCTCTTCGGCTGCAGCTCCGCGCACGTCACCGACAACGGCGCCTTCGAGCCCAGCGGCATGCTGTGCGCCTACCTCACCGCCGGCGTACCCGCCGTGCTCGGCATGCTGTGGGACGTCACGGACAAGGATTGCGACCGTTTTGCCATCGCGACGCTTCAGCGCTGGGGGCTGTTCGAGCAGGAGGAAGAAGAAGTGGAACAAGAAGATGATGATGATGAACGAGCGGCGCCGAAGACGCCGGGGAGGAGAGCGGCTTCGCGCCCCAAGACGCCTAGTAAGAGCCGCAGTCGGAGCAGGGGTGCCGCACAGACGCGGAAGGAGAAGATTAAGGGGAAGGATGCCATTGGTGGCGGTTGTCGGAAGGGGGGGCAGCAGCGGGGGGAAAGGAGAATAATGG